>LPNX010438085.1:4086-31645 GCA_001517045.1 Pseudotsuga menziesii
TATTTCATTAGATAAACAAAGGATAAAGCTTAAAGGGGATGGGCAGAAAGTAATTGTTCCTATTCATCCTTCACAAGGTGAACCATGGACATTACCCATGGACGAAGAAGTCGATGCCAGATAATTTTATCAAATCCAAAACACCGAATATTATACTAAACTAAATATATATGGAGAACTTCATTTGGGAAAACTAGATTCAGTTGGATATAACTCATACGTGGAATTATATGACCGGGAGATGGAAAACTACGAAAATCAAGCAATGGGGATGCTAGACCATTCAGGCCATCCCGAAAAAATCGACACGTCAATGTTTCTTTGTGCCCATCATACCAAAAATATTCGAAATAAAAATTAGGGAATACCCTTCTTTAGTGCGAATCAAAACAGAAAACAGACAGTCTCTTCAGTATAAAGAGAGAGAATCACCGGTTCTTCATATTGAACACGTTTCCAAAAACATAGGTGAAAATGACTAACTTCAAAGCCTAGTCGAAATGTTTACAAGTCAAGTTGCTCGATAGTGGGATACCCATCAATCAAGACTACAGAAACGATCGACAACTTCAAAATACTTCGTCAAAATATTTGGAGGGAAGAAGCCAACAAATCATGCACAAATACCAATCTTCACACAAGGACAAGACCCCAAAAAACACATAAGTATATGTGAAAAAGAATGTATAAGACTTGGTTATAAAGATGAGAAAATATGGATGCACCTATTTCCATGAACATTAGACGAATTACCAAATAAGTGGTACAAGATGGAGGAAGCATGAGGCGAAACGTTCTTATGGAATGCACTTAAAGGAAAATTTACTGAGGACTTTAAATTCATACTGGAAGATGACAAACTAGTCAAAGCAACAAAACAGATAAACACATTCATACAACCGACTGTTACTAACAATTCAACACAAACTCACAGCCGACCAAAAGCATCATGTAATAGCATTTGGTCTAATAAATAACATAGTCGACAAGACTTCGACTAGAAACCAAATGTACAAATGGAAAAACATTTCATTGGAAATCTGATCATCCGGAAATGACGAAACCAATTAGAACAATACTCAAGGTCGAATCAACCGAAAAAGAAGAACCTAACAGGATGACAACATAAGACTTCCCAACATAATTTTCACAATTCAAGGAAGGAAGTCGACGAATCAATGAAATCATGGTGCTAGAATGGATGGAAGGAAAGGTTAAAACAAAAGAAGTAGACATCTCCAATGATGATAGACCAAAAATGATAAGAATAGGTGACTAGTGGAATGAAGAGCTAAAAGAAGAAATAGTTAATGTACTAAAAGAATTTCAGGATGTACTCGCACGGGACTATAAAGACATTAAAGGTTTAGTTCAGGAAATGGGAAAAATGAAGATTTATATTAAACATGATGCAATACATTTAAATAAACAGCCTTACAATCTTACTCACAAATATAAAGAGATAGTGAAAAAAGAGATCGACAATATGTTAGCAACTAGAATCATCTACCTAATCAACCAGTTGGAATGGGCAATCCCAATGGTCGCACAACCAAAAAAGCATGACCTGACAAGATTGAGAATCTGTGTAGACTTCCAGGAGCTAAACAAAGTCACCCTGACAGACCCATTCCCAAATCTGCTTGCATGTGAAATCGTAAATGAAGCTGCGGAACATTAGTGTTACTCATTTACAGATGGTTTCTACGGATATAACCAAGTACCGATCGCCAAGGAGGATAAAAATGAAACAACATCTGTGTGTGAATTTGGCTCATTCACTTATAAAGTCATGCCATTTGGTCTGAAAAATGCACCAGTTGTATTTTCAAGAATAGTAGATAAAGCATTCCAGAAATACATATATAAAACAATGGTTGTATACTTAGACGATTGGACGATTTACTCCAGGTTAAAAGATTACTACAAATGGTTAAGGCTAATGCTAGAAAGATGCTGACAGATTCAACTATTAATTAACATAAATAAATTTGTCTTTGTAATCCCCATAGGAATTCTATTGGGACATATTGTATGCAAAGAGGGTATAAAGGTCGATTTCTCAAAAATAAAAATCATTCTTGACTTGAAACCTCCAGTCAATCCAAAACAAGTCAGAGTCTTATTAGGGCATATGAGCTACTACAGGAAATTCATTTGTAATTATTCATACATGACATACCCTTTAGAAGAGATATTAAAAGAAGATCAGGAGTATGAATGGACTGAATAATGCGATACATCTTTCGACACTTTAAAGAAAAAATTAGTCAAAGAACCTATTCTCATATTTCCAATTTGGTCAGTAAAATTTCATGTACACATTGTCACATCAAGCATAGAAATCGATGCAATCTTGACACAACAAAGAGATGATGTGATGGACTATCCAATTGTATATAGTAGTAGAAAATTAAACAAAGAAGAACATAATTATTCCATGATGGAAAGGGAAGCATCAGGAACGGTCTTTGCACTTCAAAAATATAGACATTATTTGTTAGCCAACCCTTTTATATTTTACACTGATCACCAAGCATTGAAATATCTAGTAAATAAACCTCTACATCATGGAAGAATCTATCGTTGGTTGTTGTTATTTCAAGAATTCAAGTTTGAAGTTGTAGTCTGATTGGAAGTCTAAATGTTGGACCCGACCACTTGTCTAGAATCAACTCGAGGGAGGATTCGACAGGAGTTGAAGACGATCTACCAGATGCACCTCTGTTTAGAATAGAATTTGTACCTTTTGAACTAGAAGAGATAGCACAATTCTTAGAAAATGGACAAGCACCCAAGGGAATGAGTACCAAAAAGAAGCAAATTTTAGCAATGAAAGCTGCACCTTATAGTCTAATTAACAAGTTCCTATATAAACTGGGCTTGGATTAGGTACTCCATCGATGTATTTTGGAGCATGAAAGAGAGAGCATAATGCTTGAAGCAAACTATGGACCAGCTGGAGGACATTTCTAGTGTAACACGACTGCTAAAAATATCCAATAGTAAGGATTATGGTGGTCAACATTATACAAAGTTTGTCGAAAGTTTGTCAGTAAATGTGATCATTGTCAATGATTAGGTTGACCCCTACCAAGCAATGAGATGCCCTTAATATTAGTAAATCCAAGTTTAACGTTCAAAATTTTGGCTATCGACTTTATAGGACCATTCACAGTTCCTACTAGAAGGTTAGCAGCATGCTATATCATCACAACAGTCGAATATGTTACTAAATGGGAAGAGGCGAAACCTGTCGAAACCTGTTCTAGTGAAGTAGATGCCAAATTTATATACAAAAATATCATTACTAGATTCAATTGTCCATTAACTTTAATCATCGACCAAGGATCACATTTTACCAAATTAACTATTGAATCTTTAATAGATCAGTTCAAAATCGAACATAGAAGAAGCACAACCTATCATGCTTAGTCCAATGGTGAAATTGAAGCATTCAACAAAACATTGACAAGAGGTTTAACAAAAATTTGTAATAGAGACAAAGATGATTGGTATGAGAAAATTCCTGCTGTCCTATGGGCATACAGAGCAACATATAAATGATCCATAAACCAGACACTGTTTAGACTTGTCTATGGGAAAGAAGAAGTCGTCCCCCTACATTTTCAACAACAGACACCAGTAATCACCGACATATTACATATTAATGTCGAAGAGGCTAAGAAGGAGCGACTAATACAACTAGATAAGCTAGAGGAACATCAACTAATCATTATACAACACCAAGAAATCCAAAAGAAACAATAGAAAGCATGGCACGACTGAAACATCAAAAACAAAAACTTGTTGGTTGGAGACCTTGCGTTGTTGTATAATAGTCGCGTCAAAGGTAAACCTAAAAAACTACATACATAGTGGATGGGACCTTATAACATCGAAGAAATCAATTACAATGGATCAGTCTAACTGATAACGTTATAAAGGAAAGTATTTTGGAAACTTGTTAATGGTGCCCGACTAAAGCGGTATAAAAACTGAAAAATCTATAAAAAAAACGATTTCATAACTATTAACATAAATTGAAAAAAAATCTATAAAACCATAAAAACATAAAAACAACAAAAGAAACAACCCAGCAAAATCAAAATGACAAGGACTTACTCTAAGGAAGGACGTAGCAGAATACCATTTGGAAGAATTAGCAACCGACAACATAACCATCGATGTGACAAATACCACCCATCCCACCGAAATTCTCACAACCATGATGCATATCAATGAAAATAAGGCCCAACGGTCGAATCAAATCATCATGATTACCGATAGAAGGAGCACCAAAACTAGCATGCATTAAAAGAACTTTCGATAGAGCATCCTTTACAGTCAAATCTTCCATTAATATCTTCATCAACCAGATCGTTTCCCACTCCACCTATAAATATCACATTAGATGAATATTTCACATCATTCTACAAAGATCTAAAGAGACAAAGCTATTAGACTCCTGAGACTAAGATACATGTTCAAGAACCATAGCACTTTACCGATAGAATGGCACCGAAAAAGACAAGATCTACAAACAACAAAGTAAAACAACTAGAAATAGCCACAACCCTGTTGATACAAAGACTGGAAAACATCAGCAAAGAAAAGGTTCAGGGATCATCATGGTCAAGATTATGGGTAGAAATTAAAAAAAAGGGCATATGAAGACAAGAAAATGACAACAAAAGCTCAAAAAGTAAACGCCGACACCATAATGAATTATGTAAATGCACCGCTCATGGAAAGATTTTGGGGGGGGAGAAATTATAGAAAAATTCATCATTAGTCGGTACCACAATGGGAAATCATACTTTGACAGACCTATTGAGGTATCTGGTGATGTCATTTATAGACTTACAAGATTATCAAAAAACGGTGAACCAGTTCCCATAGGTGCAAAACCAAGATTGGTTGAAAAACTAACAGGCACTCCAACCAAGAAGAACTCTAAAGGACTGGTAATCAGCCAGATTCGGTACATTACACCTAAGATAGTAACAAAAATTGTCTCTACAGGACTAACAACTACGGTGCATGGATGTGATTTACGACTCGACATGTTGGAAGTTGTCGACAACATAGAGGAGACATGAAAAAAATACTGTTGGGTGCAATACCTCGCTAATCTTTTCAATTATATCTGCATAAAATGTCAATAGGAAGGTGCAAAAATCAAATTCCCGTCTCTAATCATCTGGATTGTGATGTACTACATACGACCTATCGAAGACCCATGGTTCCTTGAGCCAATGAGATTCCATACGTGGAATTTCAAGCCATTTTCAATGGCTGGGAATTCTTAGGAACTAGAAGCAACCAAAGTCTTATTAGACAATTGGCTCCAAAATTTAAAGATCAAAACAGCCAAATGGAGGGTACCCGAAAACATCTGAAGAAGTTTGTTGTCGACAACACATATCCAACTAGATCTAGACCATACTGCAACTCGGTTCATGCAAGGAGCTGCAGGAAAGGCCAAGCCTCTTTATTATTACCCATCAGTCGAGGATATCTTTGCAGAGCTAGCTCGTCAATCTAACACCCTGATATCCATACCGAGGCTTGCAAAGAAAACTGATTAGCCGATTGTCAAGCCCTTAACAGGCCAGGAAAAAGAGGAATATTATGAAGTACATCTTCATATCAACACTTTTACCCTGGAAGATAACCCAGCATAAGAGATAATCTTCAATTAGTAATAGTACTGCTGACACAACAAAACCTTGAACCGACACAACAACACGAGGGGGAGGCTATGAAAACAAATGAGGAAACTCAATCCGACAAACCAGAGTATGCTGTGACAAAAAAAACATTTGATAACTAGCTTTGGAAATATCTAAATCCTGGAAAAAGAAAAGTACTCCATTCAAAGGAAAAGGGAAATGCAGACTCATTCTCCCAGAGGAATCTGATGATGAGGATGAGTTACATGCTAGAGATACTGAAATATTGGAGGATACTGCTAAGAATAAGATATCCGTCGAAGACCAGTTCAAAAGATTCATGGAAGAAGAAGAAAAGCAGTCAAAAGAAAAGAAGGTAAGAGTCACCACCTCTCCTAAATTTGAGTCTATTGATTTAACCACCACCCCACCACCTCCATCCCCAACCCAGATAGTCCAAGAAGAAGTACCAAACCCGACCTATGTTACCCCAACAATCCCATATATGAAATCATTATCTGAAAAACTCAAACAAAAATTTGATAAATACAAATACCTTCAAGATTTTATCAACCAACTCCCCAATATTTTCCCTTCTGTCCAACAACTGAATAAAACTAAACCAGTTGTCAATTTAGGCCCTTCATGACAACTTCTTGCAATTTTCCAGCACCCTAACCAACCATAAATATCTGTACCAAAACCCCAGATTGTCGAAGTTATTAAATCCACATTTCAAAGAAATACTGACAAGACCTCTCAAGTTGTCACGGCACACATTTCATCATTCATACCATCCATTGGAAATCCCTTACTACCAATAAATGAAGCAAATGAAGGAGCCATATCAGGTGAACTTGATGCAAATGACCAAATTGAAACATAGCAATAGATCAAGAAATGGTTGACCTCATCAATTCTGCCGAGCCTAATGTACCCATCGACTCACCACCACTAGTAGAGAATCCTATGTTGATAGATGTCATTCCAAACCCCCCATCGACTTTAGAGAACCTACCCTCACTTACACCACCCTCAGCCTCAGTTCCACCTTCCACACCACCAACAATTACACAACTATCCACTGATCCCTTTTCCGAAACACAGTTGATAAACCCCGATTTACCAGGCAGTACGACAAAGTAACAACAGACAGAACCATTGCCGACAGGAGCAGATGATGCACAAAATAGAGAACAATATCAATGAAAAAGAAAAGAAAAGAAAAAAGAAAAAAAGAAAAAAGAGAAGGAACAATAGCAGATAACATCAGCCATCCACCTGGCCCAGCTAGGTTCGACCACAACAGTGGATATGCATAAAATCAAGGACAAAGAATTGGATCGATTGTTGGAGGCCCTTAATAAAGAATCTAGAGTAAGGAAAGAAAGAAGACAGACACATATTGAAAAAATTAAAACAGAACAAGTCGAATTCCTAACGAAATGCAAAGATCTGGCACAAACAATCATTACAGTACTAGATGGATCTGACATCGACAGACCGTTGGAATAGGGATACTGACTATTTGAAAACGTCATGTCTAGTATTCAAACACAACTACAGGAAAAGAAGGAAGAGCAGGTAGAACATACCTCTATATTGTTAAGAAATCAATTTACAACATTCTCAGAAGCTCACAAAGTGCTAAAAGAACATATTGAGGAATCTAATGTCACATAGGAAGTCTTAAGAAGTTGGGTCACCTATTACAGCTAAGTATTCCAACAACTAAGGAATACACATGAGCACATTAAATCACTACAGATCCAACGAGGAGACACAAAAGCAATGAACAAAACAATTCAAGACCAACTTATGTTAGAAACAACAAAACTGGATAAACTTGAGAAAAAAGCACATCGATGGATAACTCAAGCTAATCCTAGCTTGGACAACCTCGACGATATTCGCTCGCACATGAAGAGATTACTTGACACTGCAGAGGAGAAAGCACAATTTTTAGGCCCTGACATGAGTAGTATTATGGACTTCTCGATACAACATAAGATGTCGAACTTGTTGAGTATCACAACCTTGACCATCGATATACAGAAAGCACTCCGCAATTGGGAAGAATTTCAACACATGTTATAAGTTACAACAGAAGCCATTGTGGAGATTTGCGTACAGAAATGACCATCAATCAGACAACATAGTCCATAAACAAAGAAATTTTAGGAATTACCGAGACAATTATTTTTGTTACCTCCCCTATTTCTTTGGGACGAAGAAAGATTTTGTTCATGGGGGAGATGCTGGAGGAGCTAGTATGCTTATCCGACTAGACTTGTTAGTCGACTAATTGTAGATTAGTTCGACCCATTTGTCATGTCGGTTGGGCGAACCGACAAGTAGTTACCATAACTATTTTGTAAATGTATATCTAGGCTGTTGATCCAAATAAGAACTCGGTTTACTTTATGTATGAACCCACATGTGTATTGAGTAATATAAGTTGTTATTCTATCCACTATTCTTGTCTCTTGTATCTGTGACGATTATATGATTATTTATGTGTATTACTGGTAACCTTGCAAACTGAGTGATTACAACATATACCGCAGCTTGCTAAAGAGATACATTGCGTAGATCGCTGCTAAAAAAAGACACAGAATCTTTAAACTATTAGTGAGCAGCTCAAATAAACTATAAAATATTTAAAAGTTTTGCCAGTGAATCACATAAAATTTAAAGTCAAAGTGTCAGTAGAACATAGAACATATATTTATGGAAAAAAAATACAAACTGTAGTAACCTCATAATGGTTATATCTCATAGAAAGTCAAAATATCAAATGGAAGCGGAAGTTTCGAATTTTGAGAGACAAATGGTAGATATCCGTAAAGATTGAATCGATAAATATTTTCAAAATATACTGCTATAAGAGAACGCTTTCGATGTTCCCATCATTACAATTCCAAGACCATCTTCAAAGATATTAATAAAGTTTGGAATCACTACAAATAATATAATAATAATAACAATAATAGTTTTAAATGAGGAAGTGTATAGATGCTATAAAAAAATTAGTTTTAATGGAGGAAGCACGAGATATGTGTATTGAATACATTATTCTGCCACAAGTTACTATTAAAAAAAAAAGTTTTTGTGGAGGAAGCAACCAGTTTGATCGAAAATATGAACTCGATGATGTTTCCCATTTCTTTCTTTCTTATCAAGTGACCAGCGGGCATTGGAATTCTCAAGGATCGATCAATTTACTCCCATATTTAATGACCAACCAATAGAATAATGGAATTTCTACAAAAGATCCAACAAAAGATAGAGGGGCGTATTATGCATCCAGATTAATATATGATATGAGAGATACAATTATCCAAAGGTAGGTTGTCTTACTCAGTCCTTGCAACTTTCAACTTTTAACAATAACATTGCTAAATGAATGAATGAGTGGTGCAATTTAAGCGGTCTTTATCTTATGGATGTTTTATTATATTATATATTTTATTATTTAAATTGGACACTTAAAAATACTATTTTATGAGAAAACATGATCATCGGTTTCTACAACAGGACCTGGACCTGGTTTATGGGAATGAAAATCAGCGGTCATTGAGGCTTATTGAGTTTGTGGGCCTGATAAATTGAGTTGGTAAGTCCAGTTTGTAATATTAGGTTTGGGGCAAGTTGATCTGATCCTTGGGATTCATTGCTGTAAGTTTTTTTGGGTTAATTTAAAATAAATTGTTTCGGGTGTGGTTATAATGGTATCCTTGAAATCCATGGTGTTCATGTGGGCTGTGTTAATTATGATGTAGGTTTCCTACATGCATATTTTCGTTCAACTAAAAACGCTTTATTTTTTTTTATTTTTTTATTGTTTTACTAAAGGAAGTCCTGATTTGTTTTTGTTTGGTAAAATGTTTTATTCTGATTTGGGTTATCTTGAAATGTGAAATGTTTATTTGGGTTTCCTTATATATGCAAATTCTCGATGTGGGAGTTCATGAAATGCATTTATTTTTTGCGTCGGCTTCCATAAAAATGAAAATATTTAATGTCGGTTGTCTGGAAATTCGAATATTTTATTTGGGTTGCCTTCAGATTTGTATATTTTTTATATAGATTGCCTTGAAAATGCAGGCTTTGTTGCAGCACTTGTTTGGTTTCAGCTCTTTCATTGTATTTTAAGTATCATGGATGAAACTACCTCTGTTGAATCAACAATAGGTCTAACTAAACTTTCTATATCATCTAATAAATGTGTTTCCAAGAACAGGTTATTGTTTGAAGAGGAGTCCCAGAAGCAGACACTCATGAGCTCATTTGGCAACAACAACAATAACCCATCTCAGCAAAAGGTTCTGAAAACCAAACCCAGAGGCTTTGATGAAGAGACTGTAGCCCTTTTTAGCCGATGTCTTCAGTTGGAAATCCAAATGGAAGAGAGAATTTGGGGATATTTACCAAAAGATATTATTAGTTAAGTCCTTGCAAGGGTGCCTTTGTTCTATCACTTCAGACTAGATTGTATCTGCATGAGATGGAATTCTATTTTATAGGGCAACAATTTTCTCAAATTGCATTCTCAGGTACCCTCCCATGGACCCTTCCTTCTCACATTTTCAAGAAATTATGTCTCCTCAATGTTTCGTGTTCAGTATTCCCTTAAAAAGATGGCATAAAATCCCTACTGACTTTCTCCTAGAATGGGCATTTTGGCTTGTTGGTTATGCCGATGAACTTGCATGTTTTCCAAGATTCGATGGGCTCTGTTTAAATTTGATTATATTTGATTAAATGGGAGTTATCTATAAGATTTATTTAAGGTGAATGTTTTCAGTGGTGGATAGTTTCATTTTAAAAAGGTATGTTTCAAGCAATGAATTTTTTTAATAAAAGATGTTTTCAAGTTATGAAAGGTTTTTTTTTATAGTAAAATTGATAAGAAATTTTGAAGGTAACGTTTTTTCTTGTCCACTTAATGTCTTAAGATTTTGAAAATATGTAATTAAAATGTGTTTTCAAGTTATGAAAGGGTTTTAAAAAAGGATTAGTAAAATTTTCTAAAGAGGTTTTGAAAATGTGTTTGGGTGAAAAGGAATTTTTAAAAGTCAAAGAAAACTTAGAAGTGTATTTTGAAAAGTTTGAAAGCTTTTAAAAAAGTTTTAAAATGTTGTAAAGGAATTGTGAAAGGGTTTAATAATAAAGTGAAGTATCAAGGAGAAATTGTTATTAGTCACAAGAGAAGACTAAAGTAGTATATTAGAGAAATCTCACATAGATCAAAAGAGAGAACAAAAGAGAAGAAGAAGCATATTTTGCAAAGAGATATGGAGAAGATTCAAACTGAACAAAAAAATGAAGATGCAATTTTGTGTTTATCAAATATGCCATAGAAATTTTTCTATTACCCACCACTGGTTTTCACTGGTAAAATATATGGTATGTAGGATATTAAAGTGAACACCAGATTGCATGCAAAAGAGTTGGAACATTGTCTCAAAGGGATGTGTAGAGCTCACCTATGAAGAAGATTAGAAAAATAATGATGTTGCATTGTCTCATTAGACAAGGTTTAGATGATAACATTTTACCTAAACCTGAAGAAGCAACAAGCATCAAGGAAGCCTAGAGTATTCTGGAAAAAGAGTAGAGTGAAAAGGGGAGCTCTGTACATGTAACAAAGCATGAACATGAGGAAAATGAATCCCAATGTGTAGATACACTAGTGGATGATGAAGTTGATGAAATTGATGCAGATCATGAACATGAGGAAGGTGAATCCCACTGCGTAGATACACCACTGGATGATGAAGTTGATGAAATCAAAGTTGAAGCTGAGAAACAACTCATGCGATGTCTGCATCTAGACATAGATTGAGAAGCAGCATAGGAAGAGTAAGAAAATAATACATGATAATGATAAGGTAAAGCAATTTAAATTTGAAGCATTGTATGATGATGAAAATTTAATTGATGAAATTAAAAAAAGAAACAAAATTGATTCATGAATTAATAAATGGAAGATACAACCAACTTGGAAATGAGAAACAAGTGGATGATCAAGAAGAAGATGAAGGTAATATAGCAATGGAAGTTGTTGAAGACATGAATGGTGTTGAGGATGAGTACTCTCTAGAAGTGCTAGAGCAGTCAAAAGTGTATTTGTACAAGATAATCTAAATGAAAAATTAGTTGATAATTTCTTTACAAGATGGAGCCTTGAAGATCTCAAGTATCACCAACAATGGTTTATTTTGCAAGAGAACATTGATTTTATCAGTTTTAGCATGCATACTAATTAGTATATTGAGTGGGATTGCGACATACCCACATTAAAACATTTGAAGATTGAGATCGCAGCCCAAAGTGTAAAGAGAATTCATTGCTAAAATGAAGATGAAGATGTCATTGAAGAAGGCCAAAGGTCATTGTTTTTACAAGAAAATCTATGAAATTGAAGGTAAGCAACACAATTTTGCATTTCCCAGATTCAAGGCAAAGAAATGGTCGAAGACAAGTAGTAGCAAGAAGAAGAAGAAGAGAACTGAAAGTCTGAAAGTTTTGTGCTGACTGGACAAATATTGGCTCATCTCCAGTCAATGAGTAAAACATAGAGGGTCTATTCAACATGGAATTCCCAACTCTTTTCCATAAATGGGAATGCACTAGCTCGCTAGCCAGAAAACTTGTTTCTTCGCATCCGTAGAATGAAATATCCACTTGGAAGTGGATAAGCCTCAATTAAACATTTCTTTGCATAACAAATGTCTAAATTTTTATTTGTTTATTGTGAGGAGGCGAACTTATCAATTTGTCAATGTGAGGTAGGGATAATTAATGAAATCTAGAAAAGAAATTTCCACCACTAACATGGATTCCTCCCATTACCCTTAACATAGGATCTACTTTAATGTTATGCTCCCTTCCTTTGCTTGTAACTATGTACAATATTTTCTCATTGGATGTCTTGCACAACAAACATATGTATAGTTTCTCATGTGACAAGTTAATGAGCATTTAATTTTACTTTCCATCATTTACATGGGTTTCTGTTTATTGTTTATCGGTACTTGCAATAGAGTTTTATTTTCAATTTCATGGACTACTATGCTTACCATAAATTAGGTTAACTTTCTTTCAACAGATAATATTATATTATGTACATACACACAACTTTCTCTCATTTTGTAATATATTAAAGTTATCTTCGTTTTTTCATTAATTCCCCTGTTCCGGGAGTATGCTAGTTAATAATTAGATTCAATGTCTCTTCTTTGTGTTGTCCTTGGTCCCATCCCACCACCCATACTTTTATTAGTTAAAATTAGATTCATTGTGAGGGAGCAGAATTATTTGAATTTCCAAGGGATCAGCCTTGAACTATAAGCGATGGAGATATGCTTATAAGGAAGATCCTTTTTAAGGAAGAAAAAAATTAGATAATGAAAAAAAAAGCGGCTGGTGGCAGATGGAATCTTTACCTTACATTGCAGTCCTCTTGGGTTCCATCTTGTACCAATGACATCATGTGTCGAACCTCATTTTGGAGACTTGATTGAGTGCCATAAAGTGATATAGAATTCAATTAGGGAGGACCAAAATACTCTATGCTTCATTTCTTAATTCTTTTAACTTGTGTTCAATGACAAACCTGTAAACATCCATCGATTATTCCTCGATCAAATTGACCTCCACCTCTACTAATTACCCACACTACGATGTGTTCATCAATCATTGGGGGGCCGATGTTATAAATACTTTTGTTGGCCATCTTTATTATCGTCTTCTTTCACATGGATTGCAACCTTTCTTAGATAGGGAAGATTTGCAGGTGGGAGAGTTGTTATCACCTCAAATAGAACACGACATCAGAATCGCCTATGTCGATATAGTCATTTTATCACCTGGATATGCAGACTCAAGATAGTGTTTGGACAAGCTGCTTCATATAATTGAACAAGTCTGGTAATACTATAATCCCAGTTATTTTTAACGTGAAGCCTTTCGAGCTTTGATGGAGGGGATGAAATATTCAAGCCCTAAGTAGTCATGAATGGAATGGTAGATACGATAGGAAAACAATTCAAAAATGGATAAAATCCCTTTCTGACATCTCATACATAATTGGTTCACACCTCAATGCATACAATGGGTTTCAACTCTTCGACTTTCACTGTCCATATTATTAATCTAACTAGAATGAGATGCACCTAATTTTTCATTTGTTGTATGTTGGATCGTGAATTTACAGTGATGAGGGGAAGATGTTGGATAATGTCATGAAATGCATGCTTAAAAAGAGAAGAAAAATAGGCTTGAATATGGCTATATATTCAACCGGTCTTGTAAAAAAACTGGCCAAGATGACAACGCTAGCCAAAAGTCTGTTCAATCAAATAAGTTCCAATTTTGGTAAGTACTGCTTCTTATATGATGGTATGTTAGAGAGAATGCTTCTTATTTGATGTTAAAGAGAATATAGTTAGGTGATATTTAAATTCCTTACAGGTCAAAATTATTAAGGACTTAAATCAAAGAGATGAGCAAAGAAATGCCTAAAACCTATCTCTCCACTTATCACATGGTTTAGTGGTTTTAAATGATGTAGATCTTGCAGTTGAATGCATTCTTGTGAATAAAGGATGTCTTTCTTTCCTATAGCTTAATTTTGGTTACATCTCACTACAAGGATTTCCTCACGATCTCTGGAATAACAAGTTGTCGATCTATAAGTTGACAGGTCTCAATGAACAACAATATCAATAGCTATTATGCTCGCATTTCTTCTGCCACTCTCATTCACCTTCACGTTTCAAAGATGTTGTAGATGAATTTTGTAGTGCCTTAATTCTTCCTCTTAGTGATAATTCACAAAAAAATCCAAGAGCTTTGACTCGGCTCTTGAGAATCTACTCAACAATTTGTTAGCTTAAATAGTTTTTGGATCTAGATATGCTTTTGGAATAACTAGAGATTCCTTGTTTCGAGATATTTACGATCTGGTCCAATGCTGGAGATATATATGTACCGACAACAACACAACATGTCTTTTTGACACAGTTAATTCCATTTTATCCATTTATGTTGGAAGACAAGGAGCTCAGGGTTTTAGGCAAAGTTGCATAGTTACATTAGGTATCTTCAAACAAAATGCCCATAATTTTAGGTGTCATTGGGGTTTCCTTCTACTGGTATTAGTATGCCTGCAACTTGAAGCAGGTAGAATATTAAAGGTGTTGGAAATTGGGTTTCAGCGCTTCCATTGAGTTTCGTGACATGGACTAACCTCCTCCCAAGATCCTAACTCTAGAAAGTGTGGCGAAGATTAACACCTGAAATTTTTGTTCTAATTGAAATTGTAAGTTCAACAATTGGTATGAGAGCAATAGGTCAAGGATTCAAAAATCACCCGGCTCCTGCTGGGAGAGATTGTTGGACATTGGGTTCAGTGTTCCTGGTGAGTTTCTTGAGCCTCCCATGATCCTAACTCTGGCTATTGTAGCGGAGATTAACACCTGCAAATTTTGATCTAACCATTATAACACCATATTTGAGCAATGTCAGGACATTTGCTGGACTGGTTCTTTAAATTGCTTAATGTCCTGGTTCTTTAAATTGTTTCTTGACTAGCACATACCTATCTAAACTAGGAATTTGATCATATGCACTTAAGTCCAAATCTAGAGATGCATATGATAGAGTATGGAGGTTTAGATGGTTGTGCACTATATCGTCCATACTCAATGCAATGCGCGGTGTATTAACCTTTGTGGGATCAAATTAAATGTGATTGATAAATGTGTTATTATGGTATTTATATTGATGGATTGTTGCACCCCTGCTGGGGTTGTTGAATGTATCTTGCTTAATGGATTTTGCTTATCTACATGTGAAAGTATGATATGTTGAATCATCACAATTATAATACAAAATTTGCTATATTTTCTGATTTAGCTATGGTTTTTTTATTGTATAGTTCGTAGGCAAGTCAAGGAAGGCGTACTAATCAGTCAAGATCGACAAATAGAGATGTTTAAGATAGAAACATTGCAAGATACTACAGAAAATTTTCAAGATAATGACAAAATTGGAAGAGGCGCACCTAGATTGGTGTACAAGGTAACACAAGCCAAGAAATCTTTTTCTAGCATTTAGAATATAGTGCTAGGCATACTTTTGATCTCACAATAACATTTATTGTTGCAAGTTTCTAGCTTGAAAAAAATATATAGTAGAAAGGAAATTAGGATTAATTTTAGTTAAGAAAATCTTTGTGGTGATCATTTGTTTGCATCTCTCAAGGAACTACTTAAGATGGATGAGAAAAGTTGTAAAGCGTAGGCAAAGAAAGGAAGAATTTCTAAATGAAATTAATTTTCTGGCCAAAATTCAGCAGCCAAATGTTATAAATATACTTGGCTATTGCTCAGAGGGATCAGAAAAACTACTTGTCTATAAGTATTTACTGAATGGGAGCCTTGATGAAATGTTACTCAGTGAGCAACTTCCATTTATTCTTAATGAAGCTAAAAATAACATCGTTTCAACAATTTCCTTCAATAATACTAATTAATAGGTTTATTGTGCATGCATGGAGATAGATCCTGACAAATGGGTACATCTTGACAGGGAGAAGCATTACAAGATCATAGTGGGAATAGTTCATGGGATTCTTTATCTTCACAAAGAATCTCAATTGCGGATTATCCATCGGGATATTAAAGCAAGAAACATTTTGTTGGACCAGAAACATAATTCCAAGATAAAAGATTTATGCTTAGCAGAATTTCGTACTGAAGATGAAACTGAAATCATCACAACAAGTGATAGAACTATGTAAGATTCCAATACAATCACCTCTGTCAATAAATTTTAACAATTAGGGTAGCATACTTTTTACTCTATGCTGATTTGATTTCAAGAGGATTGAAAGTATTGAAATTTTAAGTACTTAAGTACATCTTTGTATTGCAGTTTATATTATCATTTAAGCTTTCAGTAAAATTTCCTTTGCAAGTAACTTTGACTCTAATGTATATGCAGCAGGTATATGGCACCATAGTGTTTCATGGATGAGAATTTATTTGTAAAAGCTGACGTCTATAGCTTTGGCATTCTTCTCCTGGAACATTTTACAGGAAGAAAGAGTAATGATTTTTATTTGTCACCTGAAAGAGAGATGATTATAGAATGGATGAGATCTGTATCTTTTGTTGGAAATATTAATTACTCGCAAATTTGTATCGAAGCTCATTCAACTCTACTAGATTCTGTATCAGTTCAGTCTTTGTCAGATAGTCTGACAAGATTGATGAGTCCATGATTCTGCAATGTAAACTAGTCGAACTAAATTTATGAAGCTAAGTTGTTCGGTATATAGTTATTACAGTTTTTAATGGTAAGTCAGTAGATTCACGGGGAAGCAAATTTCAGTTTTCTTATAAATAGAAGAAGAAGATTGTAAATTACGTTAGACACAATAGACACAGCAGAGAGTAAGAGAGAGTTCAGAGGGTAGCAGAGAGTGAAGAGAGAATTGTGTCGAAGCTCAAGCTTCTATTTGTTTGAATATTTCAAGAGCTGAAACTCTGTAAAAGGTTAAATATCTCTATAAATTTCAAGTTTGCATTTACGACATATAGTTCTTTGTTATGTTCCAACAAGTTATATAAATCAAATATTTTATGGTTGAATACATGTTTATTAAGCCGCACATTCTCTCTAGAATTACTTGAGTAAATGTTGTTTACATTTACGGTTTGAGTGAAAGATCAAAGAATCCATAAACATTTCACCCAGTAAAAGTTCCAGGTTTTACGACAGAGTCGTCGACACAAATCCTCTTAATGTTTGGTTATATGATTTTGTAATTATGTCAAATTGTTGTTGTGTCAAGTTTTACTTCATCTTACCAGTCGGCGAAAAATATTATTGATTTCATAAGTCTTTAGACTAAGAAAATTCCTTTATGAAATTCGACTAAAAGTGGTTAAGTCGAAGTAAAATGATCAAAGTAAACCTGTCGAGTAATTCGGTTAACCGATCAAAGTAAACCTGTTGGTTAAGTTCGATTGAAGTAAAAACTACCAGTTAAGTTCGGTCGAAGTAAAACCTGTCGGTTAAGTTTGGTCGAATTTAAACCTGTCGAATTCAAGTTGGTCGGTAAAACCAACAAGTAAGAACTTGTCGAGGTAAAAAGTGTCAGGTCGAAAAGTATGACCAAATTTAGTTTTTAAAAAAAAGCTTGTCGAAATATTTTGGTAGATTTGTCTAGTCGGAGTTAGACAATTTTTACCCGACAAGTACAAAGGAAAAGGAAGTCGAAGTGAAAATTTTATAACTGAGCGATAACTCAAGTTTAACCGTCTCAATTTTTGCTAACTTATATGAGAGCAGGTTTAGGAAAGAAACCTTGTCTTAAAAAGGGAAAAATTAATTTCTCTAAGGAAAATTAAAAAAAATAAAATGGCTTCTACTTCTGGTTCAAACATGTCAAGTTTGCAAACTCCAATCTTTACAGGAAAGAATTATGAATATTGGTTTTTAACAATGAAGGCTTTGTTCAGAGGTCAAGATGTCTCGGAAATTGTCCAGCGTGGTTATGTAGAACCAATAGATCAGGTGGCATATAACAATCTCATGCAAGCTGAGAAATATGCCTTGAGGGAACATAGGAAGAAAGACGGAAAATCTCTTTTCTACATACATCTAGCCATGCATGAAAGCATACTCCCAAGAGTAGCAACAACAATTAATGCTAAGCATTCATGGGACACATTGGAAACTTCCTATCAAGGTTTTGATAAGTTAAAGACTTCCAAGTTGCAGATTATTATAAGATATTTTGAATCTCTGTCCATGAAAGAATCAAAGTTAGTAGACTCATTTTATACTAGAGTTGTTGGTTTGATAAATCAACTAAAATCTCATGGAGAAACCATAACAGACCAAAGTCTAGTTGAAAAAATTCTCAGAATTCTTGCCCCAAGATTTGAATCCTGGGTTGTGACCTTGGAAGAAAACAAAGATATGTCGGTGTTTACCATTGATGAGTTGCAAGCTTCACTCATCAATTATGAACACATAATTAGAAAAACAAATACATCATTGAAAGTGCATTCACCTCACAGTCATCCATAAGCTGTGGTGGAGCCAGGGGGAGAAACAACTCCAGAGACAAAGGAATAATTTATTCCAGAGGAGGAAGCAACATAAGTTCTGCAAATGTCGTTGGTAGAGGAGAGAATAAAAATCCAATTCAACCAAGTGGTCATAGGTTTGATAAATAAAAAATTCAATGTCGTTATTGTAATAAATTTGGTCATTATGCATATGAATGCAGGAAGAAACAATATGACCAAGGAAGGAAAATCCCAAAACAGTCGACCAACACTAGCACTTCGTCAAGTACAATGTTAATGGCATATGCATCTCCAGTTGAATGTAATGATATCCAAGAAATTTCACATGACATATGGTACTTAGATTTAGGCTGCAACAATCATATGACTGGTAATTTAAATTTATTTTCCAGTCTAGATAATTCAGTTCAAACTGATGTTACACTTGGAAACAATGTCCAAGTCACTGTTTTGGGAAAAGGTACTCTTGGTATTCTAAACAAATAGGGGGAGAGTAAGTTTATCCCTAATGTCTATCATGTTGAAGGCGTGAAACATAATTTGTTGAGTATTGGACAATCGATATAAAAAGGCTACAGAGTCTACATAGAAGATGATCACTGTGTGATTAAAGACAAGTGCCCAAGCAACCAGTTGATGGAAAAAGTGCCAATGACAAGCAATCGTTTGTTTCCATTGAGGATAATTCCAGACATGAAATGAAAGACAAGTACAAGGGATGCATTCAAGGTAAAAAGTAAAGAAGCAGACGAGCACTTCAATAAGAAAGAAACTGACCACACTTATTTTCAGGCTGCATTTCAAACAAAAGTTCAGGATGAGTCCTGGCTGTGGCATATTTGATTTGGGCATCTAGATTTTGGTGGGCTGAAGCTACCACACACAAAGAATATGGTGAAAGGATTTCCATTGATCGACATACCAGAGAGAGTTTGTGAAGGTTTCATTTTTGGAAAGAAACATAGAGATACTTTTCCAGTCGAAAAGTCATATAGAGCACGCACACCACTTGAAATTGTGCACTTTGATATTTGTGGTCCAATGCAGACATCATCCATTGATGGATACAATTATTTTCTTACTTTTATTGATGACTACTCAAGAAAAACATGGGTATATTTTCTGAAACATAAATCTGATGCATTTAGTTATTTCCAGCAGTTCAAGGCACTCGTGGGGAACCACAGTGGACACCGCATCAAAAATATTAAGGACAGACAGAGGAGGTGAATATGTTTCAAATAAATTTCTAAAATTTTCAAGACCCATGGCATACAAAATCAATTTACTACACGGTATGCACCTCAGCAGAATGGTGTTGCCGAAAAAAGAACAGAACCATTATGGAGATGGTGCGCGACATGCTGGCAGCCAAACATTTGTCAAATGCATATTGGGATGAAGCAGTCACAACTGCTTTATATATCATGAACCAATGTCCAAAAAAGAGTGTGAATAACAAAGTTCCTCAAGAAGCATGGACAGGTATGAGTCATAGTGTTACTCATTTAAAAAATTTTGGATGTGTTGCATATTCTCATGTTCCAGATGAGCTGAGAAAGAATCTAGAAAACAAGGGACATAAATGTATTTTTGTTGGCTATTTTGAAGACACAAAAGCATACAAATGATCCTATCTCAAGGAAAGTGATAATTAGTCAAGATGTGTTGGAGACATTTACCACCATACACACTCATTTTGGTCAATTTATCCTAGTTAAACCACTATCCTAAGTTTTATTAACTTAATTGACATCAGAGGAGCATTGGATGACATCAGCATGAGCACACCCACGCCTACCTTCAGTCAAGGAGGCTAACTTAGCCTTCTCCTACATTCGGGGAGGCTAACTGGAGCACTCCGAGGGTGATTTGAGTGTCATTAATGCCCCATATTTCTAACTGATGGTTACAATCAGTTAAACAGAGCAATGAAGGTGCCTTCCTTCATTAAATTTATTATTTAATGAATCGGAGTCAACAGGGGTGCCTCCAACCACTTCTAATGTTCAATTACACTTCAGTTAACCTCATCGGGGTTCATTGGAGTCATTGATGTGCTAGAACTTGTTGGTTGGCTTGCTATGACATGTGTCTGACCTACTTTTAGTTAGACTCAGTCATTTATTGCACTCCGACTTGAGTCAGGGCTCAGTTGAGTCAATTAGGTTTTTGATTTGTGGTTAACTTGAGTGTTGAATGTGGCTTACATTCAGTTAAGCTAGACTCACTCATTCAATTCGAATGAAATCCTTGGGAATTTGAATTACTTTGCCATTCATGCTTGCAGCATGATCTTGTATTGGATCACTCATTCTTTGTGTGAATATATAGAGCGACTACTCATTTTGTAGCACAATTGCACCATTTCCATTCCTTATTGTTATTCATATTTGATGAGACTTGTGTTTAGTCCCTAGATTACTGTGACAGATTAATATGGTATCAGAGATCACAATGGGACGAAGCTCAGATCTCTCAAAAACAAGGTTTTTGACAGATCTTGCATGAAAAATTGAGCAAAACTCAAAAATTCCAGCACTGCACCAGAAGCCAAGGCTTACCACTTAATACCCCAAGTAAGGAAATTGTTGGTCAAGCTTGCTTGATCAACTATGCTGGGTGTGATGAAAGCCTAAAATGTGCAAGATGTTTGACCTTACGGTGCCCCTTTTGTTGTGATTTGCAGGATTTAACAGGTACAACTTCGAATGGACTCATCAGTGCCTCTTCTCACCCCATTCACAAGCTATTCAAAATGGAAGTTGAAGATGATTGCATCTTTGAAGAGATGAGGTCTCTATGAGGTGTCTATTGGACTTGGCAAAGAGTATTATCAGAATGAGAATGACTGGCTAAATTACGGTGATAGAGCTTTTGCAGCAATATGTTTGACCCTTTCTCCTAGCTTGCGCTACCTTATTGGTTCTGCTGAATACCCAAAGGATCTCTGGAAAAAATTGGATAGAACCTTTGGCAAGCACAATGAGGATCATAATAGCACTTTGGAGATCACATCCAGCACCACAAGAGTTCTTTACTCAAAAGTATCGGCCTCTACTCTCTCTAATGAAGTTGTTCAAGATAAAGATGAAGCAGAATCTTCTACACAGTCAATTCGAATTGAAGAATGTCTCCATGCAGTGACTCCTTCTCCTGATGCTCCAAAAGTTCATGAGATCTCTGATATATCATCTCCTCATATTTCTAAAATAGAAGAAGACATTTGAATCTCTGATATTGAAGAAAAATACTGTTGCACTTCCATGCAAACATTCACCGATGATTTTCCTTTGAATTCTATGCAAAATTTACCAATGATTGCTTCCGAAAGTGAACAGAAATTTGATTTTTCTCCCTCTATTGTTGCTGCTGGTGTGAAAATATGTAAAAATTTGGATATTCTAGAAGAAATATCAGATTACCATAGTGAACCATTCACTCCCCATGATCTATATCTTCTAGCAAATTCCTACAGGATTGCATGCACCAAAATTCAGAATTTTGAAGAAGAAGAAAGTTGTGCATCCACCGTCTCGGTTAACCATTTATTTGAATTTGATATTAACCTTATTGGATCTGGTATGATCTTATTTATATTTGATCTGATATTGTTTGTTTTAATATATCAAATTCATAATCTTTCAATACTGCTTGTAGCTGTTCTCATTAACGGTGTGAAGAAACAAGTACTGCAAGTCTCCTACAAAAATGTTGCTGGGGATTTGATTTCATTTCACAGTTTTGGATCTATTGTGAAACTATTTATATCTGATTTACTTTCTGATATGATATTATTTGGTTCAAATTTTAAAATCCAAAATCTTTCATTCATGCTTGTAGCTGCTCTCACCAATTCCGGTGTGAAAAATCAAGTACCACACTTTCTCTTCAAAACTACTGATGGGGATTTGGTGTTAGTTTCCTCATATGAGGTTGCTGATACTTTATTATGTGATTAATTAGCTATTTCAGAAGCTATATCAGATTATGGAGCTCAAGCATTCGCTCTCCACATTCCTAGGGCTTCTCTACCTTTGGTCACATGCTCATCTCCTCACAGAACTAGTAAAGAGGAAGACATTCTGCTTCCGCTTGGACACTTGCTCCTAATATTTTTTTACCACTCATGATTTTCTGTTCAAGGCTGCAACATATCAGTTTCTTGAGTGTTCCACACATGGTCCGAATCCTCAAGAACCTTTGCTCTCTCTTCAGATGATTTCAGCTACTCTACATGGGTCCAGTTTTCACCGTGCAACTGTTGATATTTCTGATTCAATTGAGTGCATTGTTGTTCTTCCAAAGTGGAAGATTCCTCAAGATAGATTCATTTAGTTTGGATTCAAAGGTTCACATGCATAGTCTCAGGATGCTGTTGCATAGAAGAACCAATTCTTGATTTACTGCTTAGTTTGAGGGGGACTATTTTTCCCATGAGGTTTTCCCCATTTCCTAGGTTATATTAAGCAGTTACTTTATTGTACAGGGTGACCTATGGCCTTTGTTTCTGGGGCCCTAGCATGCTTATGCACTTTATGTTTTCTACTCCTCCTGGGTATAGCTTAAGGGGGGGTGCTGGAGACATTTACCACCATACATACTCATTTTGGTCATTTTGGCCTAGTTAAACCACTATCCTAATTTTTATTGACTTAATTGACATTAGAGGAGCACTGGATGACATCAGCATGAGCACGCCCACGCCTACCTTCAGTCAAGGAGGCTAAGTTATCCTTCTCCTACATTCGGGGAGGCTAACTGGAGCACCGGGGGTGATCTAAGTGTCATTAATTCCCCATATTGCTAACTGATGGTTACAATCAGTTAAATAGAGCAGTGAAGGCACCTTCCTTCACTAAATTGATTATTTAATGATTATTTAATGAACCAGAGTCAACAGGGGTGCCTCCAACCACTTCTGATGTTCAGTTACACTTCAGTTAACGTCATCGGGGTTCATTGGAGTCATTGATGTGCTACCACTTATTGGTTGGCTTGCTGTGACATGTGTCTAACCTACTTTTAGTTAGACTCGGTCATTTATTGCACTCTGACTTCAGTTAGGGCTCAATTGAGTCAATTAGGCTTTTGATCTGTGGTTAACTTGAGTGTTGACTATGGCTTACATTCAGTTAAGCTAGACTCATTCATTCAATTCGAATGACCTCCTTGGGAATTTGAATTGCTTTGTCATTCATGCTTGCAGCATGATCTTGTATTGGATTACTCATTCTTTGTGTGAATATACAGAGCGACTACTCATTTTGTGCACAATTACACCATTTTCATGCCTTATTGTTATTAATCTTTGATGAGACTTGTGTTTAGTCCCTAGATTACTGTGACAGATTAATAAGATGTTCAATTTGTCGAGAATGAATCATGGGATGGAACTGTTGACATAAATGTCAAGATTGTGTCGAATGATGACAATGATGACATGGCAGAGGAAGTGTTTCAAACACCACATGTAACTCAACTGGTCGAGCACCATCAACTCCCATGACACTGTGACATGGTTCAACACAAGGAACATCGACACAAGTTGCAGCTCAAGCTACACCAACAAACACACCAAGAGGACAACAAACTCCATCAAGCATTTCATAGAGGTCGACATTGACAGAACTAGTGAAGACAAGAAGTCTGTGTGAAATATATGAAGCTGGTACACCAAATTCATTCTCTCTCTTTGCATTATTTTCTCCTATATATGGTCCACTAACATTTGAGGAAGTTTTCGAAGAAGAAGTATGGGCACAATCCATGGATGAAGAAATAGAATGCATTGAGAAGAATCACACATGGGAGTTGGTAGATGTACCAAAAGATAAAGATGTAATCAACATCAAATGGATTTACAAGACCAAGCAAGATGCTGATGGGAATGTACAGAAGCATAAAGCAAGAATAGTAGCAAGAGGGTTCACACAGCAACTTGGCATAGATTTCAATGAAACTTTTGCACCTGTCGCACACATGGATACAGTTAGAATAGTCTTGTACATTGTTGCACAAAAAAAATGGCATGTTTATCAAATGGATGTTAAGTCGGAATTTTTGAACGGTTATCTAGAAGAGGAAGTATATGTGGAACAACCACAAGGCTATGAATTTCCAGGTCAAGAGCATAAAGTGTACAGGCTGAAAATGACACTCTATGGTTTGAAACAAGATCCTAGAGCTTGGTACAGTGGGATTGATTCCTATCTCACCGAAAATGGATTTTACAGAAGTGAAAGTGAACCGACAATGTACACCAAAGTTAATGAGCAAGGTAAGATGTTAATTGTATGCATGTATGTAGATGATTTAATATTTACTGGTGACTTTGGCATATAATATTTTAAAGGAAGTCATGGAAAGTGAATTTGAAATGTCTGATTTGGGGCTTATGAAATTTTTTTGTGCATTGAAGTCTAGTAGTCTGAAAGTGGTATATTTATATCACAGTTTAAATATGAAAGTGCAGTTTTAAAAAGATGTAACATGTCTAATTGCAAGAAATCCCCAACACCAGTAATAACAGGTTTAAAATTGAGCAAGGATGATGATGGATCAACTATAGATCCTACATTGTTCAAAAGGTTGGTTGGCAACATTATGTATTTAAAAACGACAAGACCAGACATCATGTATGGAGTAAGTCTGATCTCAAGATTCATGGAGTCACCAAATGACTCTCATTGGCAAGCAAGTAAAAGAATTATGAGGTATGTAAGTGTCACAAAAGACATTGGCATTATGTATTTAGCCTCATAAAATTTTAAACTCATTGGATACACTAGCATACACTAGCTTCAGTATCAACAAGTTTCAAACTCCTCATTTGAATACCATCAAATGCATCGTCTTCATGATAATAAACAAGCACCATTCTATTTTCCCACACGGTAATTGTGTATCCAATCATCAATAATTACATAAGATTGATGCAATAAATCATCAACAATGATGATTTATGTCCAACACCAAAGTCTATGGGCGAAGAGCTCTCAACAACATCTCTTAGCCAACTTTGATATTTTGCCATACATTTTTGTATCATTCTAACTATCTACTTCCACGGTTTCCATGGGACACTTGGCGGTCATGAGTATCATCTAAAACACAACTATGTAGGTCCACCAGATACTTAGTTTGTACATATGAAAACCCAAATTCCGTGAGCCAGAAATACATTGCACTAGAAAACACGTGGGTGATATGAAGGTTGGTTGGGATTTAAAAAATTAAGAGGTCAGGCCATTGCCATGGTTTGAAATTTTTTTGTCCGACAATGAGCTCTAATAATGGAGCTAACCGAAGTTGCAAAACTTGAAAAAGAAAGAAAAACTTATGTGAATATGAAGGTTGAAGAAAGGTTTACGGGAGTCTAATGAGCGGTCATATTTATATTAGTTATTTTGCAAAGAAATGTAACAATAAGAAAATTGCTTCGTGTTCATTGGATTGTAATTTTCAGTTTCATATATCAAATCTTATGACTCAGAGGGCCTCCACATTCCATTGTGATGGTTTTGGGATCTGCAAGGAGCAAAGGGTAGCATTCCTTTGCCTTTACGTGTAGTGACGAGAAAAGGTAAAACAAAATTCAATGGAATTATTATGTCTATCAAAACTTGTGCCCCCTGAGCTACAATATGTGCATGGAAGGCGGTTGGCTTCTACATCCATTATGTCATGAAAATTAAGCAACAAGCTACTAATGGACATCCTGACTATATACTATCGATATTCAATACGAAGATTGACTTGGGATAATATAAACTTGAAACAAAATATTGTCTTCAATTGTAAACCTTATTTGGCCATTCAATGATCTTCAATACATGAGATTATAAGAGGACCCACGCGAATGGTTGACAGGTAAAATGGTGTCACTTGTGCAAATTATGATGTGCAGAAGTTTTGATGTCTCGCATAGTTCAAGTTTCAATTTAAAAGGTATAGTCTCTCCACGTTTAGGTCAAGTCTTAGTTTCAAAGGTATATTTCATCCACGTCCAAGGGTTTCTAGGTTCTCTAAAGCTACCTAAAAGTTGGAAAACTCCTATAATTATGCCCCTTTGATTTTTGGACTCTTTCGCTTTGTAAGATTCCATTGGCATTCAAAGGATCAAGGCGAAAACATTGACTTATTCACCAAATGTTTTCAAATTTAAAAAATTTATGTACAAAATCCTTTTGGAGGAAACTTATTTTCAATTATGTTGTGATTTAGAAGTTTGATGAAACTTATTTTCCTAGACTTACTTTCATCACATAAACTTATATTATCTACACACAAATTTCTGTCATTTTTGAAACATATTGAAGTTCTCTTTGGTGTTTAATTTCCCTGGCTTTGGGGGTATGCTAGTTTAATCAAGCCAAAAGATTTTTTGTAAGGGGATGGTAGCTCTAGAGGCTTCGTCGTCTCTCTGGAGCCTCTCAGGAGCTGCCACTTGTAATTATTAATTTAATAAATTTAAAGTAAAGTTAATGGTTGAAGGATTTGATTGGAATTGGTTTAAAAGATTGCCATCATCACCACATTTTTTGAGTTCAGGATTGGTCACTGGCATGAGTTGATTGCTGCCACGTTTGTCACTATCAAGTCTGCAAATATTTTGCGAGGTCACTGATGGGTTTCTACGCTTGATACAAAGCTCTATTACCTGGGCTCATATCACGAAACAAGATCTCAATGTTGGAATTTAGGCAAGGAAGGTGGAGTCTTCATTACATGTTGTCAATTTGGAGTTGAATTTGAATAGGTGATCACCAA
>LPNX010438143.1:23321-92027 GCA_001517045.1 Pseudotsuga menziesii
CAGCTATGTTATTTAAGCTAGACTTTGGGCACATTCTAGGACAGAGAAGTTTAGGCTCAGAAGTTCAAAATTAATAGTGAACAAGGAGTGAAATTGATAGTCATTATGGATGATTTCCAATGTAATGAAGGAAAATAACAGTTTCTAGGTGGATCCAAATATCAGAAGAGATAGATTTTCTCATACTGCATGCTAGGGGAGGTCTTCGGCAAAGTGCAAGATCGCACTAGTGGCATATGTTAATTCAACTAATAAATATAATTGGAGAGAATCCTATAAATTGATATATTTTTTGAACATTTGAAGAATTAATAGAAATATTCTCATTGGAAGTGGTCCCCGAGACGTAGGACAACAGTCTCAAATTCTATTATAAAATTGGAGTCTTAAAATTGTGGTTTGCATCTCTATGATGTGCAATATTTTTTCTTTATGTTCTCTTTTCAAATATTCCATTTTAAAATATTTCTAAATGAATAAAATAATGATACATGCTCACATAATTCATGGTTATTTAAGATCGTGTAAAATTCAAATCAATACATCAGGAACAATATATGAAGAGGGATTATCATCTAAACTTATTAACACTATATGTTGATAAAATTTATGAGGTTTGTAAAACTATATAAGAACAATTGGAAGAAATCCATGCAAAGTACAAGACAAGCCATGACAAGCAACAAGTACATCATCATTTTCAAGTTGGTGATTAATTTTGGCTTCATATCAACAAATAATGACTTAAAGGTAAAGGTAAAATGATTAAACCACTTAGGTATGGACCCTTCACAATTTTGGATAAAGTTGGTAATACTGTTTTCTCGTTAGGTTTACCTCCATAAATGTAAGTGTATTCCATTGTGAAATTAGAAAACTTGAAATTGTATGATTCTCCAATGATCATGGATCAAGAGGATAATGCTCATGTTCCTTATGTTGATGACTTTGAACCTAAATACATTGATGAGTTGCAAGAAAACAACATTCTTGACAGGAGGAGAAGAACTTCACTAAGAAGAGATGTTAAATATATTTGCATGGACCATAAATCATTCCATCCAAGAAATACATGATGGATAGAGACAGACAAGGTGAAGGATTTGTACCCTCACCTGTTTCCTGAATATTTTAAGGATTTTGGTCATCCAATAGATTTCTAATTTGGAGGTTTGATCCAAGAGGATATCCCAAATGACTGAACATGTAAGTATTCAAATGTTGAACAAAAATATACAATCATGTAGAGATCACCAAAATATTTCTTATGACTCTCATTTCATAAAAAAATGACCCTCGATGAGAAAGATATCAACGAGATAAGTTGAAAGTGATAAGGGCCTATTGACTTCCAATGTCAAGATCGAAAATTTGGGAGAATCATTGTTAATTTTATTAGGACAATGTTGAATTATGACTTTCAAAGTCTGTATCAAAAAATCAAAAGGGCTGTAGTTACTTTGTTTGGATAGTGTTGACTTCTGAAGAGTTGTGGGAAGACATCATTTTTGTCAAGAGGATAGGAAATTCATGAATAATATATGTGGAATATATTTATGTGGGTTTTAAAAGAATGCATCCAAGCAAGGAACTATGGATAGATACTTAAAATATAAAGGAGTTGTACCCTCACATGTTTATTGAATATTTATGGGATTTTGGTGGTCCAAAGTAGTTCTAGTGGGGAGGTTTGATCCAAGAGGATTTCCAAAATGACTAAATATGAAACCCTTCAAATTCTGAACTCAAATATATAATCACCTAGATATGACCAAACAATTTCTGGTGACTCTCGTTTCATAAAAAATGGACTGTGAATAAGAAAGATATCAACAAAATAAGTTGGTAATGAGTAGGGCCTATTACTGACTTTTGGCTTCCGGCATTAGGATGAAAAAATGGACTCCAAATAAGAAAGATATCAACAAAATAAGTTGGTAGTGATTAGGGCCTATTACAAACTTTTGGATTCCGACATGACGACGAAAAAGTCGAGGGGATCATTTTTAACGTTATTAGTCTTATGTTGACTTATCGCTTCCAAAGATGGTATCAAAAAATTGTAATGGTTGTAGTTATTTTTGTTTGGACACTTTTGACTCTTGACTTCCAAAGTTGGGATTGGAAAATTCAGGTTGGTCATGTCGGGATTGGAAAAGTTGTATCATAAAAGTTAACATTGGAAAGCATAAGATATAAATCAAGAGTCTAACAAAATAAACATCAAATTCTAACAAACGACTATGATTTTTATCTGGGATTTATGCTATTTGATCTGCAATTTTTGTCACTACACTAATGCCTTCAATCTTGGCCTTTATATTGAAAGTAATTTAAGTTGGAAATGAAATTTAATACCTAACTTTAGCTCATTCCCTGTGACGCTCAAAACAAACCCAAATCTTCTATCTAACCAAGAGTTTGGATGTAGTATAGGACATAAGAGTTTATGTTGAGAAGTTAAAAATTAATAGTGAGAAAGGAGTGGAGTTCATAGTCATTGTGGATGATTTCCAATGTAGTGAAGGTAAATAACAGTTTAGAGGAGGTTCCAAAAAACACAAGAGATAGAGTTTCTCACAGTGCATGTGAGGGGAGGTCTTTAGCAAAGTGAAAGATCACATTGGTTCCATCTATTACTGCAGCTCGCATATAGAATTGGGGGGAGTCCTCTAAATTGATTTAAATTTGAACAATTGAATAATTAATACAAACAATCTCATTGGAAGTGGACCCAAAGATGCAGGCCAACATACTCAAACTTCATTACCAAGTTGCATTCTTCAAATTGTTGTTTGCATCTCTATGATTTGCATTCATTTTTCTTATGTGTTCTTTTTAAATATTCCATTTTAAAATCTTTCTAAAATAGTTAATTGTTGAGACATTCACATATAATTCATGATTATTTAAGATTATGTAAATTTTAGACCAATACATCAAGAAGAATAAATGAAGAGGGATATCAACACTATAAGTTGATAAAATTGATCATGTTTATGACATTAAATTGACCATGTTTGTAAAACTATATAGTAACCACATTTTTTTTCATCGTTTTAGTTTGTTGATAGTTCAAATTAAAAATGTTAACTTTATTGTATTGTCCTTTATTGTGAATATTGTCAACCTATGAATATGTAATTTGTGGATGTTGAAGAAACTCATCTACTTATAGAGAAAAGATCTATGGATGTTAATTCATGTCACAATGGAGTATGAAGTGGTGAGCTTATATTCAAGTAGAAAATAAACATGAAGAAAATATTTATTATAAAAAAGATTACACTAATGGATTTATTTTCTAGTATGAATTTTGAGTCAAACACATCTCAACAAACAATTTCAATATCATTAGCGATTCAAACACACATAGCTATATTTTATATTCTAATCATGTTATAATTTACTACAATGACTTCAAATAATCATATCTTAAATTATAGAGGAAATTTCTATAGATGTTAATGCATGCCACAATAAACTATAAAGTGGCAAGTTCATATGCACATGAACATTATATATCAAAACAATGTTTATTATAAAAAAAATTATAGTAGTTAATATATTTTGTGGTGTGAATTCAAATTCAAATACATCTCAACCAGCAGTTTTAATAAATAGTATATCTATTTGATGACAGATATATAGAGTGAGTATAACAAAAATTCATATACCAATTATATCATCTTAACTATGAAATAAACTTTATTAAAATTAAAATTTCATATACATATTATAAAATTTCAAACAAAATTATTTATAAAAATTATGAACTATCAAACTAAATTATTTAATGAAAAAAATATACATTAAATCTTATTTATTAAAATATATCTCAATTAAATTTTATTTAATAAATAAACCAAGAATACAAAATCTAAAAACAAAAAAAGAAGGCACAAAAGCCGATAAAGACGATAGGTTGAAATCATAGATTTGTGAAAAAACACAAAAGCTAAAACTAAAAAAAGCACAAATGCCAAAAAAAAAAATTCTAAATCAAAATTGGTAAAGCACAAAAGCCAAAACTGAAAAAGCACAAAAGCTTTTCAATAAAATGTAAATATTGTATCAAAACAAATTAACTAATTTTTTTATGGATAATATATTCCAACTACAAACATTAATGATATTCATAGAAATAATATTGACAATTCCATAATAATTTCCTATCATATAAGAAGGAAGTTTCTAAAATAACATGTGTGTGTGCGCTCAATTAAGATTTATAAATTAAATAATTTATAGTATATAAAAAAGCAAAAACCTAAAAGAAAACATAATTGAGTATTGTAAAAACAATGTAAACCACATAAAAATTTCAAAATCATATAAAATTAAGAGATTACTTAAATTTACTTTACATAGATATGCTAATTTCAATAGTTGAATAGAAATCTTGTTTTTCCATTTTCATCAAATGCTCTTGCATTAGTATATTTATTAAATAATATGGAACATACCTATCTTTATTCAAAATATCATTATATGTTAATAAGTTTGTATTATTCATGTAATGAGAGAGGGGTACAATTGTCCTACATATGAATATAAGTAAAGGTTTTAAGGTTATTTAATTTTAAATTATTGATTTGTTTATCTAATATAACTTTTAGAATAAAATATCTTTAATGCAGTTAATAAGAGATAAATTTATGCTATTAAAACATTGTGAGATTTTGTGTAATGTGAAGCTAATTTGTTTGGAAGGGATATGAGAATAAAGTGAAATATTTATATCCTCACCTTCATGAATTAAACCACTTCTTTATTACATCATGAATTAAAATAGAACAAAATGCCAAACAAGTTATAAAGAATTTTTCAAGGATATGCTAATAGAGTGAAATATTTTTATTTCCACCATTTTAAAATTAAACCATTTAATTATTAAATCATAAATTAAACTATATTAAAAATAAAACTTTATACATAAATTAAAAAAATCTCAATATCTTATTCACTTAAATGTGATCTTATTCACTTAAATGTGAGATATTGAATCCTATAAAATAAATCAAAACCTTAAAAAAAAACAAATATTGAATAAAGTAAATTGAAAAAGCACAAAATCTTTGAAGTATGATACTCAAATCTTGAATAATGTAAATCTTGAAAAAAAGAAAACCTATCCGTTGAAGAGAAAAATGAAAACTATCCATTGAAGGGAGATACAGAAATATATATGGTTATCCTCCTCTTTTATGTTGGATCTGTTATGTTGCCTCTCTTCTGTTTTGCGTCGTATCATATCCTCCTAGATCACATCAAAGCCGCGGACATAGGAATAGCCGTGGTGGGATAGATTGTATGCCATTATTTTCTGCATAGAAACATGAAGGATCCTCGAGTTTGACTTGTTTTGGGTATGTTGTCATGACCGAGAACTTGATCCCTCTTTCCTAAACCTCTGCCATGACTTTCTCCGCAAACCGATCTTTAACCCGGACGCTGAACGACCAACCTGCAGAAGACCTTCATTACGGGGTGACCTTCATGACACCAAACGGCCAACCTGGAGAAGGCCTTCATGACGCTTGTGCTTTCGGCGGGGCAATCGATTTGCAGGACGTGTTGTTGCGGTTCACGTTCAACAATGTTTACCTGGTGGCGCGTTGTTCTGATGCAAAGATAATCTTTGAAACCCTTTCCTTGAAAGATTTGAAACATTCCTTTTTTGTAAATTCACTCACAATTAGTAATCTCATCCATGGCCTCCTTTTTCTCTCTCTACAAACTGCCATTGATAGGAAGAGCTCGATGGAGCAGGGAAAACGAGTATCCCTTCAAAACCCTCTACGAACCGAATTGAGTTATACAGTTATGTATGAATCCGTGGCCCTGTCGTGGTTCTTTTTCCTCATCCTTCGCCACCGGCGCGTCGGGGAACGGATTCCTGCGGATATCCTGTCGATCTTGAACGAGAGCCGACAATTCAGTGAATTTTAGTCTGCAAGAACGAGTTTGAGTTACAGGTTGTGTTACCTTCTCTCTGAATATTTTAACCATGATGCCATGGCTATGAAAAAGGCCCCGGCTAGTCTTATGTCATGGAAAAGCCTGGTTTCGATTGGATTGTCTCCTGTACCAAACAACTTCAAGAGAAGGTCGGTTGAACAACTCAAAGGTACATATTATTGTTGTTTTCTCCACTCTTCTAGGAAACCCTATTTTCATTGTGAATACATTCAATAGTATAAATCTCTTCCTTGTTATCTAAAATCCCACCTATATATTTTTTTTGATTCTATCAATTTGACTGCAAGTATTTTATGTTTGGCTCTGTTATGTTCAGATTGCAAATATTTTATGTTGTCGAGGTAACGATTCAAGCCATTAAAACAAGTCATGGAACAGATTTGAGTTGCAAGTATGTTTGGCTTTGGCTTTTTTTCCACTCAATATGTTGGGGATTTTTATTATAGTATATGTTCTCAAAATTTTAACTGTGATGCCATGGCTAGAGAATTTGAGCTACAGGTATATATGAGAGTTTGAGCTACCCAATACTTTGGGGAGTGTTTTTCGTTTTTTTAGTCAATTTGTTCCTCAATTTCTAGTTTTTTTTGGGTCTTTATTTTTGGGGTTTATAAGCGACTTTTTAAGAGCTCACAGGGAAAGCCCAAACGGTAAAGGGCTAGTCGAGTTAGACCCATGTTTGAAAGAGCAACACGATCTCAGACATTTAGGCTAATTCATTCCTCCATTCCGGGTGATTTACATTTAGGATAATTCATTCCTCCATTTTGGGTGATTTTTCTTTTTTAATTTGGAAGGTGATTTTTATTTTTAAATTTGGAAGGAAATTTTTTTTTATGGATATTATTATAGTTTACTTTTTTGGGGGGTTTACCCATTTTTTTTAGATTTTATGAATGATTTAACAATTTAGGGTTTCTTACATCATTTAGCGTTTTCTTATTCTCCCATGTGTTATCAAACTCATTAGACATATGTATGTTTTTTAAACAAACAACCACTGATTTTTATTTTTTACTCTTATGAAACTGAAATGTTTTTATATTAAAGTTTTAATAAATTTATCTCACATATGTATTTATATTAAAGTTTTAATAAATTTATATATCGTAATAAACTATTGAATAATAAAAATCTATTTTAGTGGTAATAAGTAATTTAGTTTCTCGTTCATTTTTATATAGAATTTAGTTATTTCTTTTCTCCACGAATCAAAGATTTATTAATTTCATTTTCTTAGAATATTTCATTTTTATATAAAATTTAGTTATTATATTTTTTGATGAATAAAAAATTATTAATTTGACTTTTTTAGGACAAAAATTTATTAGTTTTTTTAGTGGTGGTAAGTAATTCAGTTTCTCCTTCATTTTTATATAAAATTTTGTTATTACTTTTTTCCGGGAATCAAAGCCTTATTAATTTACTTTCTTAGAATATTTCATTTTTATATAATATTTATTCGTTACTTTTTTTTAGGAATAAAAAAAAATATTAGTTTTACTTTATTAGTATAAAAATTTATTAGTTTTATTTTACTAGTATGAAAGATTTATTATAATTAACTGCTCAATAAAAATCTATATGTTAAAAGTACCAAGAAATTTAGTATCTCTTTTAACACATTTTTATATAACATTTAGTTTTATTTATTAGAATCTAAGGTTTATTATTTTTATTTATCAAAGATTTATTAGTTTTATTTTATTAGAATCCAAGGTTTATTATTTATTTTTATTTGTGTGTAGTTTATTTTTATTAATTAATTAAATAAATAGAAAATTCCATATGACTATTTTATATACATTAAAAAACATTTATTATATAATAATTATTTATAAATAAAATTGAATGGTAAGATATATTTTAAATTGGATATCTATATAAAGACTATTTATAAAAATTATTTTCTATTTTTTTTAATGATTTTTTTTATGAATTTACAATTTATGTTATTTATTTTTTATGGTGTTTTCTTATTTTTAGAGTACAATGTACATTTAGCAAATTTCTCTATTATGTGGTTGTTGTAATCACTTGTAACATTTTGTTTGTTTTATTAAAACCATGTAATTTTTATTTCAAATGGAATAATGGATATGTGGTTTGGTATTTGATATTAAAAAATTCATTTTCATTAAGTTAGACATTGTATTGTTACAATTGATGTGTTAAAAAATAGAATTATGGTTAGGATTCTTCCTTAGGTTAAGCTAGGATAGAATAATATAAGCTAGGATAGATTAGGTTAGAGTAGGAAAATGAAGGTAGTTTTCTTAAGGAAACCTAGGGTAAGGTAATGTGTTAAAGGTTAGGTTAAATTAGGCTAGAGTAAGTTAGCTTAGGCTAGGTTAGGTTAGGCTAGCTTATACTAGGTTAGAGTAGAATAAGCTAGAGTGGTAGAGTAGGTTAGAGTAGAGTAGAGTACAATATGCTAGAGTAGGCTAGGCTAGAGTAGGTTGGTCGTAAGTAGGTTAGGATATGCTAGAGGAGGTTAAGCTAGGCGAGAGTAAGCAAGGGTAGAGTAGGCTATGGTAGGCTAGGTCAGACTAATCTAGGCTAGAGTAGGCTTGGCTAGGCTAGGCTAAGCTAGAGTAAACTAAGCGAGGCTAGGATAGAGTGGGATAGGATAGGAAAGGGTAGGCCACGATAGAGTAGGTGAGAGTAGGCTAGGATAAAATAGGATAGGCTAGATTAGGCTAAGATAGACTAGAGTAGACTAGGTTAAGCTAGAGTACAGTATGATAGAGAAGTCTAGACTAGAGTAGGCTAGGCTAGGCTAGCCTAGAGCGGAGTAGGCTAAGCTAGGCTAGAATGTGCTTGGATAAACTAGATTAGGCTAGAGTATGCTAGGTGAGGCTCGACTAGAGTAAGATAGGGTAAAATAGGCTAGAGTATGCTAGACTAGAGTAGGCTAGGCTAGGCTAGCCTAGAGTGGAGTAGGCTAGGCTAGGCTAGAATGTGCTTGGATAGACTAGAGTAGGGTAGAGTATGCTAGATGAGGCTCAACTAGAGTAGGCTAGGCTAAAATAGGCTAGAGTATGGTAGAAAAGACTAGGGTAACCTAGAGTAGGGTAGAGTAGAATAAGATAGGTAGGATAGGTTATGCTAGAGTAGGATAGGCTAAGGTAGGATAGACTTCTCTATTCTAGGCTAGAGTATGCTAGAGTAGACTAGGCTAGGATAGAGTATGTTATATTATGCTAGGATACAATAGGTTAGGCTAGAGTAGGATAGGATAAGCTAGGGTAGGCTTCTCTATTCTAGGCTAGATTATGGTAGAGTAGGCTAGCCTAGGATATAGTAGGTTATATTATGGTAGGGTACAATAGGTTAGGCTAGAGTAGGCTATGCTAGAGTAGGATGGTCTAGAGTAGGTTAATATAGGCTAGTCTAGAGTAGATTAAGCTAGGATAGGCCAGAGTAGGTTAAGCTAGGTAATACTAGAGTAGGCTAGGATAAGCTAGGGTATAACAAGCTAGGCTAGAGTAGGCTAGGTTAGACTAGGCTAGAGTATGCTAGAGTACAATACGCTAGAATATAGTAGGATAGGATACAAAAGGCTAGGATAGATTTTGGTAGGCTAGAGTAGACTATAGTAGAGTAGGCTCATGGGGGATTCACTTGTTGGCCAATATCCTATCACGTTAGTTCATATTGTGGGTTTTAAAATTATAAAAAATTGAACCAATATATTGCAGGTATTGGGGGGATGAGGGATTTAAGGTGGGGGTGGGTAGGGTGGTTTATAAGGATTGAGGTATAAAAAGGGTTGGGGAGGAGGTTTTAAGTATTGGGAGGGGGTTTCAACAAAAAGGGTTTGGGTCAATATCTCTCGAAATTAAGGGTATTCTTTAATATCCCACGATTGCACGTGCTATGTGAGGGGTTCACTAACTGAAGTCCCTATGAGTAGGCTAGGATAGAGCAGTATATTCTAGACTAGGATAGGATATTCTACAATACATTAAGCTAGGATAGAGTTAGGATAAAGTAGGATAGGGTAGTCTAGGTTATACTAAACTATGCTAGATTAGGCCACGATAAGCTAGGTAGGAAAGAGTAGGTTGGGATAAGGTAGATAAGGATAGAGTGGGGTAGGATAGGCTAGGCTAGTATATGATAGGCTAGGCTAGTGTAAATTAGGCTAGGCTAGAGTAGGCTAGGCTAGAGTAGGCTAGGCTAGGATAGGCTAGAGTAGGATAAAGTAGAGTACGATAGAGTAGGCTAGCACAGAGTAGGCTAGGCTAGGCTAGATTAAGTTAGGCTATCTTAGAGTAGGTTAAGCTAGGCTAGAGTAGGCTAGGCTAGGTTAGAGTAGTAGCCTAGAGTAAGCTAGGATAGAGTAGGAAAGGTTACGATTGGATACGCTAGAGTAAGCTAGCCTAGGCTAGAATATACTAGGATAACCTAGAGTATCTTAGGTTAGGTTAGGCTATCGTAGGCTATGTTAGGATAGGGTAGAGTAGGAAAAAATAAAGTATCTTAGGCTAGAGTAGGCTATTCTATAGCAAGTTAAGCTAGGATAGGGTAACCTAGGATAGAGTATGCTAGGGTAGGCTAGGTTAGACTACACTAGGCTAGAGTACTCTAGGCTAGGATAAGGTAAAGTAGGCTATATTAAAGTAGGGTAGGATAGAGTTGAGTAGGTTTAGCTAGGCTAGAGTAGGCTAGGATAGAGTAGACTCGAGTAGGTCAGGTTAAACTAGCCTAAGCTAGAGTAGGTTAGGCTTGGTTGGAGTAGGTTAGGCTAAGGTAGGTTAGGCTAGGCTAGGATAGGGCAGAGAAAATAGGATAAGGTAGAGTAAAGTAGGCTAGAGTAGGCTAGTATAGCATAGGTTAGGCTAGGCTATAGTAGTTTAATCTAGGATAGAGTAAGCTAGGCTAGGAGATGCAAGGCTAGGCTAAGCTAAGTTAGAGTAGGCTAGGCTACTCAAGGCCACAGCAGGGTAGGATAAAGTAGGCTAGAGTAGAGTATGTTAGGCTAGAGTAGACTAGACTAGATTTGCTTAGGCTAAGGTAGAGTAGGTTAAGCTAGAGTAGGGTAATCTAGGATAGAGTAGGCTATGGTATCATAGGTTGGAATAGCCTAAGCTAGAGTAGGCTAGAGTGAGCTAGGCTAGTGTAGGCTAGGTTAAGAAAGAGTAGGATAGGTTAGTCTAGTCTAGTTTAAGCTAGGCTAGGCTAGAGTAGGCTATGATAGGGTAGGGTAGGGTAGAGTACAATAGGTTAGGATAGGCTAGTGTATATTAAGGTAGGCTAGAGTAGGCTTGAATAAAGTAGTCTAGGATAGCTTACATTAGACTAGGATAAGCTATATTAGGCTAGCTTACTATGGCTTAGCTTAACGTACTATATCCCAACCTTTCTTAATAATTTCAAGAAGCTTTGTGACATATAAGGAGTGGTCTCCCAGATCTTCATTATACCATTATATGTCACAAATAATAATGATATGTGGCTATATAATTGCATTATGGCTGAAGTAATGTGCATCCACAATATACATCGAAATAAGCAAGGTGCATTGTAGAATGCATGTGGGGTCATAAGAGGGGTATCACGTCAATATACTAGGTAGATATATGAAGGAGTATAAAAATTCAGATGAAACAATACATGAATAAAATGTATAGTGAAAATAGGTTTTTTTTTTTAATTTGGAAAGGCATATTGGGAGGGGGTTAAAAAATGATTTTGGCAGGTATTTTCCAATATTTATTGAAATTAGGGGTATTGTTTCATACACCATGAATGAACGTGATATGACATGGTTTCACTAAGGAAGACCCCATGGGTCAATGAGCATCATCATTTCCTATGAAAATTAGTAACTTGTAATGATGGAAAATTGATTACCATCACTATTAATGCATATATGGGGATGATTCATGAACATCATTATTTCCCATGAATAAAAGTAAATCATCGTGATGAGACTTCAATGACCATTATTACTCTTTTATATGTGGTCATGTTAGTGTTTGATAAAGGATCATCACCATTTATATTAAAAATAAATAAAAATTGTTGCAATGCTTGAGGGATAGTTGTCAGAGTATCATTAATGGTGAGAATCATAGAAATAAACATTACCATTAATTTCTACAATAATGATGTGCAAAAAAATAAATGTAAGATAGGATAGGATACATTATGATAGGTTAGGCCATAGTAGGATAGGTTAGGGTATAGTAGGATAGGTTAGGATAGGCTAGTGTAGGCTAGAGCAAGATAGAGTAGGCTCGGCTAGTCTAGGATAGAGTCCGGTATGATATGAAAGGATAAACAACAATAAGATAGGTTAAAGTAGAGTATTGTCTTCTAGAATACAGTAGGATAGTGTGGACTAGGATAGATTCACCACAACAAAAATCAAGTTTTGTGAGGAGAAATTTTTTTCACCATAACCTCATTGGTGATATTCAAAAGGCTCTCCATCACCAGAATTAGAATGTCACCAAAGGAAGCATAGCCAATATGAAGGGAGATATGGAAATGGCCTAGTTATACCACCAATAATCATTATTAGTGATGATCAATGATCATGGAAAAATGTTAGGAACAATGGTAACATACCTTTAATGACCCTCACTAGTGATGCATATATGATGGCAATGTTTGCCACCAAAAACTATGTCTTCAAAGGAAATGTAGCCAAAAGTAAAGGAGATATGGAGACAATGTGGTTCCATGACCACTAACCATTATTAGTGTTGGTTTGTGACCATTCCCTATAAATAATAGTGACATTTCCTTAGTGACCCTAACAATTGAAACATATATGATGATGATCAATTATTTTCATCATTTGCTATGAACGATAGTGACGTTTTAGTGACAAACCTTTAATGACCCTCACTATTGATACATATATGGGGATGGTAAATGAGGATCATAATTTCCTATGAACATTAGTAACTTGTGATAATGGAAAATTAATGACCATCACCATTAACGAATTGTTGCAGCTGCAACAATTTCCCAAAATTCTAAAAAAAATTAGGACCCCCCTTTGCTTTCGATTAGCTTGATTTTCTTCCCTAATTTGATCTAATGATTTTTCAGAATGTTTTTCCTAATGCTTGGGTTGCTCTACTACTTGAGTTGATTCCTTCCCTAAGGCATGAAGCAATCTGATGTTTGGTCAGACCCTATTGCTGCCTTTGAATGCAATTTCACCACACTGAATAGGAAGTTTATTTGATTGACATTCCCGTCGTTGCAGAAGAATATTAAGTCATGACTTCGACTTTCTATCCGATGCATTGGTTAATCGGTTTATTTTTCGGTTTAGATCAGAAGGTTTTTCCTTTCCTTTTCTTGCCGTTGCGGATGGGTATTCAGTTTAACTTCGGTTTCTTTTTGGACTTACTCGTTTTACCTCGGCTGATTTTTTTTTTGGGGGTTTACTTCGGGCGGGTTTATCCTTTGTCTTTCTGCCGTTGCGGATGATTTTTTGTTTTTCGTCGGTAGGTTTTGTTATTTATTTTCCGCTGTTGTGGATGGAAAATCGCTTTATCTCCCGATGGTGGCTTGTTGTTTCATCAAAGCCCGTAAGTCTTCAGCTGCCCCCGTTGCGGCTGTCAGAAGCTTTCTTCTTCCAGTCGTTTGGGTCATTTGATCATCTGCCGTTGCGGAAGGTCATACCTTTGGTAGCTCCGGTGTTGCGGAGGGGCACTTGCTTTCGGTTTCTTATTTAAAAGTGGTCCAACCTCCGATGTGTATGATAGGGACGTAAGGCTTGGCACTTTGATCATCCGTCGTTGTGAAAGCATGTGCCCTTTCATCTTCCGATTCGAAATCCCTCCAACGTCTGATCTTTTAGTTTTTCCCCACCATGCATATTTTCGTGGATGCATTAACACTTTGGTTGTCCATTGTTGCGGAAGGAAGTTTTCTTTCAACTTCTGACCCAAAAGCGGTCCACCATCCGCTCTTTTACTCACCGCAAGAGTTTGGTCGTCTATATATATGGGGTTGAGGTATTTTGATTTCTGTTATTATTTTTCAAGCTGTCATCGACTGTCGTGCTCTGTCACTATCGTGCTGTTGACCTCTTGAGCTTGTTCGGACTCCGCTATCAGTGTACCTGCGTCCAGGTGGCAACTGTGGGAGCCTGACCGTCATCGACCTACCATACTCTCCATATAGCCAGGTAGGCTCATTTTGTACCTTCCTGTTCCATTTGAACTGTGTTTGATTTCTACATTAGTTTGTTTCACCGACCATTTTTCTTGTCCCGTTGAATTACGAGCCTATATAGCTGGGGTTTTTTTTTTGTATCTTCACTGTCCATGGGAAGGCAGTTTTACCTTTAGAATAGTTTTATCACCGCCATTTTTTCACAACCCTGTGCGTAGAGAGAAAAACGGTTATGCTGTCCGCCCCAAACCTCCCTATGTAATGATGTATGGTGGAAATAGGTTGGCCATGGCCCTGCCTGGTGAATTCAAGAATTTTTGTCCATTTTTTGGGTTTTCTGTATTGTTCAAACCCCCAAGCATGTTCATCACATTCTATCGTGTGGCCCCAGTCCAGATCAGTGGTCGAACCCCCAGCCAGTTTAAAGAAATTTATCGCTACTTTCATTCTGTTGGCCATAGGCTATGTAGGCACGGTTTTGCCTGAGCACTGTTGTATTCTCGCACATCTTTACCTCGTTTGTCCAGCACAGCGAAATGATAATGCCACCCGTAGAGAGCGGTTGTTTTCTTCATGTAGTATAGATTTTTTTCCCTACTCAATTATTATCAGAAATGTTTGGTATTGGAAAAAACAGTGGTAGCTTGCACAATCCTACTGCGCATAACTATTTTCAATCATGATAGACCTAGTTAAAGTCATTGAACATTGCACATTGGGTTCTAATAGTTCTATTAGATAGGCCATTTCAGGCTGTACATGCATATATTTACTTCGTTTGAATGACTGCAATCATATTAAAAATAAAATAAATGGCACACTGCACATTGATATATATACGTTTTTCACTCAGCCCAAAGGGATTAATGTTACAATTTTATTACAGGAAGAGACCACCATGTCAAAAAGACAAAAGAAAAAGGCCCTGGTGGTCGAGGAAGAGCCAAAAGTAGAAGTTGTCACTAAAATAGAATATATATATGAAGATACCAAGTGCATTTCTAGCTTTGAACCTGAATACCAGTGGGGGGGAGGTTTATAGACTGATCACACAGAGAGAGGTTCCTGATATGGGATTGGAGGAAGAGAGTATATATGCTAACATAGAAAAATATGCAATTATGAAAGTCACCACCAGACGAGAGTTGTTCCCATGCTTTGAAGTCATTGGTTGCAGATGTCACAACAATTATTGTAGAAGATCTTAACAAATAGGGCTATGCCGCATATAGCCCTAGGTATGTAGCTCTAGCTTGTCACCTTCCCGAAGCCTAAGTGTTTCTGTCAGATGACTGGTTGAGCAATATCAGAATGGATCTTGTGGAGACCATGAAAAGAATGCTGTTGACTAGAAAGAATTTCCGGAGCAGAGTAACTAGAGAATATGATACAGCTAGTTTATGGGCTCCATACAAATTCATATCTTTAATGCCCAACACAATCTTTGGAAGGTCTCATGGCAGGCTCTTCAAGCTTGCACGGATACCTATCATGTTTTATGTTGCAACCTAGGGAACAATTTTTATCTGGGCCAACCTTGTCTCAAACAGCCTTTCTGCTTACTTGGCCTCAGCCTTGGGAGGAGAGTCCCAAAAAAGATCCAAATTCTATATGGGATTAGTACTGATAGACTGTATACTTTGTAATCAGCCTTTGCCTGGACTCAGGTGCATCCTGGATAGGGAAAGAGCTCCTATCTATGCTGCCTATAAACCGTGTTGGGCACATAAATATCATAGCCACTATCGATAAATATGTGAACATTTCATCATGCCTCTATACACACTCATTTTCCTGAAGGAGTGTGATTGTATGTATGAGGAGGTGCTACAAGTTATCCAAGAATATGCAGATTATTTCTTGACTGAAAATGGCATGTACTTTAGGATGTTTGGAGGCTCGAGAGAACCCTCCTTGCTGCCAAAATATGCTACTTACTACATTGTCCACAAGGAGGCAGTCAGACAAGTTTTCCTTGATGGAATAGGCAGTTTTCTGTTCGAACATAAGAAGACTGCGTATCCTCCTTTGCCCTTCAAGCTGGGTAGCTACAGATTCACTAGGGTGAAATAGGCTGATGAATTCATAGAGGAGCTAGAGAGATTCCATTTTGGTAAGATGCCATACCATAGAAACGACTCCCATGGTAAAGTGGCCAAGCATTGCAAGGAAAACAAGGTGCATTTTGAGTATACCCGCCATTTTGATAGGGAAGAATCTGTCTTCTGAAATGCCCCGAACATGACAGCACTAAAGAGAAGGTTCAAGCAAAAGATCACCACCAAAGGCGGGAAGGGGGATGGTCAGGCTAAGGCTGAGGAAGAAGCAAAGAGAAGAAAAGAAGAAGCCCAGAGGTTGGCACAGGAAGCAGCAGGGTGGCTGCACAGTGAAGAGGAAGAGAAACGAAAAGCTGCCCAAGAAGCAGCTGAGAAAGCCCAGGAAGCAGTTAAAGAAGTAGAAGAAGTAGCTAGAAAAGAAGCAGAAGAAGCAAAGAGAAAGCTCCATGAGGAGCTACAAAAGTAGGAAGCAGCAAGGCTGAAACTGACACAAATAGAGACAGAATAGTCAACCCTTGGTACAACTAGAGGACAAACTCAGGATACGAAAAAACCAGAGGTCCAGGACCCACAAGTGCCTGCTGCGAGCACACTTGTGGTCCCCACACTCAAGTTGGTTCCTTTTGTGTAGAAAAAGGGAGAAGAAATCCCCGAGTTCAACACTGTGTTTTATGATAGAGCAACAAAAAGGATAGTCAAGAGGACAGAGAAGAAAATTGAAGCAGGAAATCTACCAAGAAAAATGATAACGGATACGGCTATTATGTTAGGAACAGATCGAGATCCACGGTTCACCCTGAGAGACGGGGCTGCACTAATCAATGCCTCAGAAGATAACATGGATAAGGTAATAACTGATTTTGAGCTATCTAAGAAATCCTCAGCCCAGTTGAAAGACACATTGAGGAAAGAAAGAGAAGAAAGCAACAGGTTGAAGCGAAAATATGAAGATATGCAGAGGGAGATGAAGGCTTCTGAGGCTGAATTGCAGGCTCTCCATGAAGAGAGACAGGATAGGGAGACTACCCAAGAATTCCTGGAGAAGGTGCAAGCAGAATATCAAGGGATGACAAAGGATAAGGAGAAGTTGCTGCAAAATATTGAAGAGCTAGAAGAGCAACAAAAGATTATCTTGCAGGGCAGTGAGCTGCACTCCCAAGAGCAGGGAAAGAAACATCAGGAGTAGATTTCTTCTCTAACAACTGCCCTGGAGGAAGTAAGGGAGCAGCAGGTGAACCTCCATCCATTCAAAGAACATGTCCTAGACCAAAAGGCTAAGATGTTGTAGTTGCAGACTGCTAGGGATGAGGAGAGGTGCAAAATACTACAGATAGATGTTCGATTGGAGGAAATCCTGGACACCTCCTCTTACTTCATTGACAGATCTTAGGAGTTCATCAAAACCCTAACTGCAAGAATGGCGAGGCTAGATATCAATGAAGAAGCTCCAGCAGAACTGCCATCCAAAGATAAACAAGCCCAAAAGCGAGACTATGAGTTAATAGAATTTGATATTAACACTTCTGAGGATTTCAAGAAAATAGTCAAGAATATGAAGGGGGCCTGCACGGAATTCTTCAGAAGGCATCTCATCACATACAACCAGTGTGAGACAGAAGCTGAGCATAGGCTTGATGATTTCCTAGACCACAACTCCTTTATGGAAATATTGCAGAAAATATATCAGGATGAGGAGGCTAAAATACAACAGATTAGGGCCATTGATGATCAGATGCTGAAAAGGGAAGTAGGCCACTCAGCCATTAGCTTGCATCTTTTGGAGGACCAGCTTTGATTGAGCGTGGCCAGGATTGAAGCAATAAAGAATCAGGAAGCAAAATTTGAAATAAATATCCAGTTTTGGGAACCCTGTGCATTTGAGGGCTTAGCTTCTGAAGCTTCGGCTTGGAAGAAGTTCCTAGACACTCAAGCGGGACCCTCCTCATAAAGGACTAGTCGATTTTGTAATAATGTAACAATTTTGTAAAAATATTTAGGAAAAGTAAAGCGTTGGGAAACGAGGAGTTGGGAAACCCAAAGGTCACTTTGGGAAACCCAACAGTCTCACCTTTTTGTATAAATATAAGATATGTAAAGGGAAGAGGGGATTTTCCCCAGTTAAACTGGAAAGGGTTACTGTAATAAGAACTATTTCTCCTTGCAATAAAGAATTATGGTTTTCCTATTGGAGAAAGATGGGTGAAATTTCCAAATGCTATGCCATGGATGGTGGAAAGATGAACTATTTTGTTTTTCATCTTGTGTCCATGAATCGTGAGATCGTTCTAACTCTATGACCTATGTCTTGTTTGAATGATTTTTTATTTATTTTGTGGAATGATCACCATGAGTAATGTATGATGTTCATAAAACGATTAGCTATTTGGTTGTTGAAATATCTTTAATTGTTCATGCTTGTAAAAAGGAATGTTAGCTATCTGTAATTGCTCTTTATCATGCATGGACATCCACATTACTCATACATAGATTATAACTTGGATCCCCGGGGATAGGTATATAGATAGATAGATAGATGGTTAGTTCATTTCATTGCTGCATATGTGAGGTAGATGTGTGTGAGCTTAAGACGAGAGGTAATAACCTGCCCATCACATTGTGACTGCTCCCTACATCTTTCACCTCCCTTCATGGTTAGTTAGGCATATGCATATCATCGTCAAGTCAAAAAATACAAAATTTTGGTACACCAGGCCACAACCGGTAAAACCTTTGTTTGTTATTTGACCTACAGTGGCCGGACTACAAAACCGGACGGATTTCCTATACCAAACAGTCAACGGGCTAGTTGGGAACGTTGACTGGGGAGAATCCCTTTCTGTTGTTTCCTACGAATTTCCAGGCCTCAACAGTTCTGGCGCTAGAAGGAAGGCCGCCATTGTATGGCTGGCCATGGATACTTATTTCCCAATATTGTCTTACCGACAGATATTGGAAAGCTTTTGACCTTTGAAGAAGCAAAACCTTGTTGCACCTTACGTTTCTCTTGGCTCTGACTCTTGTACTTTTACCTGTACTCATGGCCGGTAATCAGCCCACCCTTTTCCAGCATGGAAAGCTAGATCACCTTTGAATCTCACTCCTCCTTTGCATAACCTACCTCAAACCTTTGACAAGCTCTTTCCTAAGTTTGACCTTGAGGAACGGACTACTATGGATGACCACCTGCAAATATTTTATCTAGCGTTAGAAGGGCTAAGGGCTAGGGAGTATGAAGATGTGGTCTATAGACTATTCCCGTGCACTCTAAAAGGAGCAGCAGCTTCTTGGTATTTCGGCTTGCATGCCAATTCTATTCCTGATTGGGACACCTTTGAAAGGGTTTTCAGAAGTAAATACACAATCCAAAAAACTCATGCCTCTTTGATGAAAGGTATTGGTTTGTTAAGGAAGGATAAGAATGAGAAGGTGCATAGTTTCACTCAAAGGTTCTCAACATACTTAAAGAACTTTTCTGCAGCTGATAGACCCTCAGCCAAGGTTTTAATTGAATATTATACCTCTGCCATCAGACCCGAGTTAGCTATGTTTGCCAAGATGAAAGCCAAACCTACGCTACTAGAGACCTATGAAGAGGTAGAAAGGGTAGAGTCTGAAAGAGAAAGTGTAGAAGATTATCTTGATCCTCCTGAAGAGAAGAATACCGGGAGAAAAACCTTACTGCTGTCTAAACCTAAAGAGGATCAATCACACGATTATTAGGGAATGATGAAAATCCTTCAGAAGCTGTCCAACCGAATAATAGATCTGGAGAAAGAACGAGAAGCTCCGAAAACTTATAAACCCCACTACCAAAAACGGGAGGGTAACAACCAATGGCAAGTCCCTCCACCAAAGTTAGCATCAATGAACATAACAGAAATAGGGGGGGATAATTTCTGTACTTTTCACCAGCAACCTCACTCTGAAAAAAATTGTCCTCAATGGTTGCATTCAATATCATTAGTGATGAATAAGTTGCTAAAATCCAAATTGACTGAAGATAGTAATGAAGGAGGAAAGAAAGAGACCATAGAGATCCAAGATATGGATAACATGTTTTCATGGAATGGTGTCTCACTGTTTGACACTGAAGAGAATACTCCTCAATCTGAATGCACATCTACAACAACGAGAGGCATGGGTTTAAAAATTGAAGACAATGCAATAATTTCGAAGATTAACAATTTGCAGGAGAATGTCAAGAGACAGGCAGAAGCAAAGTTTGAAGACAAAACACATAAGGCTAATACCCTCAACCAGGAGGCAGAGCCAATCACTAAGAACATCAGACCTGTAGAAGAACACATAGGTGTTAGTGAGGAAAATTCTAATGAGACTAAAGTTCTTGAAGACGACATACCTACTCAGAACCAAGGAGGAGAAGAAGACATAGAACCTGGTTGGAAAGAAAAAGTTGATACCCTGCCTTTCCTTATGACCCTAGAAATGCTGAATCATAATGTGCATAATTTCCTGGTATATTCTGGATCAGCAGTGAATGTTATGCCACTAGATATTTGCAAAAGGATTAATGGACAGCCAAACCCCACACTTTTTCAAGTATCGCAATTACGTAGCACATGTGTCAACGTAGTGGGAGAGATGAAGAATGTCCTAATTCGTTTTTCTGCAAACAACAAGATATGTCAATTTATTGACATTACGGTGGTTGACATACCAAGTGGATATGGGCTTATCCTCAATCGAGATTGATCTGCCAGGTTGAAAGGGTACTTTGCTTCTGATTGGTCCCATTTATTGTTACCTCTTAAGGGTACCCCTAATAGGATTAAAATTCTGAGAGAGCCTTACATGAAGCATACTGTCACTAAGCTAGGAGAAGGTAATGAGTTTGTTGATTCTGTCCTGGGAAACTATGTAACTGAGCTTAAGCTAAGACATCATACCTCAAGAAAGGTCGGTTCTATGATTAACAATCAGCCTGAGGTCCTTCAACTCCCTCAGGATGAAAGGAATGACTGTAGGATAATAGACATGCATTCAATCTCAAAAATAGCACAGCTAGATCATGGTTAGATAATTCAAGTCTGTAATCGAGCCCACCCCTTGGCTCCATAGATTGAAATATTTTCAGGAGTTTTCAAAAAAAATTCTTTTGTTTTGTACATAAATAATTTGATGTGGTTTTTCTTTAATGCTTTGATATGATCTTCTTTTGGTTTATTACTTTGATGTTGTTTTCTGCTTGTTAGTAGTTCTTTTAGTTTGAATAAAGAGGAAAACTTTTGGTTGCAATGGAAACATCAAGATTCTTTATTAACTGAAATCTTCGGCAAAAGACTGTGCTCTAAACAATAGAATGTCTTCTAGTAGCAGTGTCCATGACTGGCCATGCATTCATTAAAGTCTTTCTTAACCCCTGTAAATAACTCAGAAGTAAAATAAGTTTGGAATACTATTTCGAGGCTCCATCCATTTCACATCTTAAAAGTCCAAGGGGGTGATAGCAAAATACCAACAGAAAGGAAGCAGGGTAAACAATATATCATATATAAATGATCCCATGCCATGTTTTTAGAAAAGCTAAAAGCTATCAAGAGTCAAAACTCCTTTAAAAGAAACAATTCATATCAAAGAAAAGCTTAAAAAGCATGAATCTCAAAATTGCTGAAAGTTCCTCTCCGTCCGTGAGATGAAAAGCCAATACTTTCTCTCACACAAAAGGGCACTATGGGATAGAGGAGCCTAAATAAAATTCAGAAAGAAAGGCAAATGGAGGACTCACAAGAACTAAAAGTTCAAATGGCACAAAAGTGCAATTGGCATGGGAATGAGGAACAAAAGGATAATACTGTTTACTATCTGTTACAATCTTGTGGTGTCCCAGCCTCAAACTACCTAAGGACGGGTAAAATAAACCTCATTTATTATGCCTCAAAAGAGTTATTCAGACTTGCCTCATTTCTAATGTTCCCATTTCCTTAAGAATGGACTACTTCTCAATGATTTAAATGCATAAGTTGGTCAGCCCAAGGATACAAGCTTCTAGAATATTTTGACTTTTATTCAGATGGTCTTGCACTGGGAAGGAGTTGATTCAGAAATATGGGGTTCACCAAGTAGTCACCAATTGTTGCAGCTGCAACAATTTCCCAAAAGTCTAAAAAATTTTAGGACCCCCTTTGCTTTGGATTAGCTTGATTTTCTTCCCTAATTTGATCTAATGATTTTTCAGAACGTTTTTCCTAATGCTTGGGTTGCTCTACTACTTGAGTTGATTCCTTCCCTAAGGCATGAAGCAATCTGATGTTTGGTCAGACCCTATTTCTGCCATTGAATGCAATTTCACCACACTAAATTGAAAGTTTATTTGATTGACATTCCTGCCATTGCAGAAGAATATTAAGTCGTGACTTCAACTTTCTGTCTGATGCATTGGTTAATCGGTTGATTTTTCGATTTAGATCGGAAGGTTTTGCCTTTCCTTTTCCCACCGTTGCAGATGGGCATTTGGTTTGAATTCGGTTTCTTTTTCGACTTACTCTCTTTACCTCGGCTGATTTTTTTTTGGTTTACTTCGGGCGGGTTTATCCTGTCTTTCCGCTGTTGTAGATGAGTTTTTGTTTTTCGTTGGTAGGTTTTGTTATTTCTTTTCTATCATTGCAGATGGAAAACTGCTTTCCCTCCCGATGGTGCCTTGTTGTTTCATCGAATCCCATAAGCCTCCATCTGCCCATATTGCGGCTGTCGGAAGCTTTCTTCTTCCAGTCATTTGAGTAATTTGATCATCTGCCGTTGTGGAAGGTAAGACTTTTGGTAGCCGCATCGTTGTGGAGTGGCACTTGCTTTCGGTTTCTGATTTAAAAGCGGTCCAACCTCCGATGTGTATGACAGGGACGAAAGACTTGGTGCTTTGATCATCTACCGTTGCTGAAGCGCGTGCCCTTTCATCTTCTGATTCAAAATCCCTCCGACGTCTGATCTTTTAGTTTTTCCCCGCCATGCATATTTTGGTGGATGGATTAACACTTTGGTTGTCCGCCGTTGCAGAAGGAAGTTTGCTTTCAACTTCCGACCCAAAAGCGGTCCGCCATCTGATCTTTTACTCACTGCGAGAGTTTGGTCATCTATATATATGGGGTCAAGGTATTTTGTTTTCTATTATTATTTTTCAAGCTGTCGTCGACTGTCATGCTCTGTCACTATCGTGCTATCGACCTCTTGAGCTTGTTCGGACTCCGCTGTCGGCGTACTCGCCTCTAGGTGGCAACTGTGGGAGCCTGACCATCATTGACCTGCCATACTCATCGTATAGCCAAGTAGGCTTGTTTTTTACCTTCCCGTTACGTTTGAACTATGTTTGCTTTCTACGGTAGTTTGTTTTGCTGGATGTTTTGCTTGTCCCGTTGAATTACGAGCTTATATAGCTGGGTTTTTTTTTTGTATCTTCACCATCCATGGGAAGGCGGTTTTACCTTTAGAATAGTTTTCTCACTGCCATTTTTTCACAACCCTGCGCGTAGAGAGAAAAAGGGTTTAGCTTGGATGGCCGTTACGTTGTTCGCGCCAAACCTCCCTATGTAATGATGTATGGTGGAAATAGGTTGGCCATGGCCCTGCCTGGTGAATTCGGGACTTTTTGTCCATTTTTTGGGTTTCCTGTATTGTTCAAACCCCCAAGCGTGTTCGTCACATTCTATCGCACAGCCCCAGTCGAGATCAGTGGTCGAACCCCTAGCCGGTTTAAAGAAATTTATCGCTAATTTCATTCTGTTGGCCATAGGCTGCATAGGCACGGTTTTTCCCAGGCACTGTTGTAGTCTCGTACATCTTTACCCTGTTTTTCCAGCGCAGCAAAACGATAATGCCACCCGCACAGAGCAGTTGTTTTCTTCATGTAGTATAGATTTTTTTCCCTGCTCGATTATTATCAATTCCTAGAAAAATACTATAAAATAGCATGCCCATCGAATAAGGCATAGGTTGGCCATGGATGGGGAAATAATATATTGATTCAAAGAGATGGTGCGTTGATCAAAATTCGACCTTATGGTTCAACAGATAGACTTGGGGTTTCTCATGCAAGTATGTTTTGGATGCTCTAGGAGTTAGTTGCGAGGAATGACACCTTCAGTTTTGTTTTTGCAATAGTGGTGAGAGTTTAGTTACTACAATTCATCTACTATTTTAGTGTTAGTAGTTACAATGTAGAAGTAGATGTTATTTCCAAAGGCATTATAAACTTAGAATTTTACAAGTATCAATTGGTATTCTTTTTTATATTGTTACTGTAAATTCTTTGTTTATACGATGTTAATAATCATTTATTGTGTACAAAAATAGGGAAATCAAGATTATTTTATCTATTAATAACTCTATAAATATTATCTATACGCCATACAATTTGTTGTAGAATTTTTAATATATATATATATATATATATATATAAACTTTTCATACTTCAAGAAAAAATAACACATACGCTAAGTAGAACCCAAAGACTTCTTTAGAGCTTTATTTCTGTAAAAATAAACATAAGAATTGATTATCATAGTAAAACTATGTTTAAACAAACATTTAAGTTAAAATAATCAAATACGACGTAGAGAGATTCCAAGCAAAATTACCAAATATATCTAGGTAAACCAAACACATTCTCTATGAATAGAAGGCTTATATACACACTTCAATTATGTTTAAAAATTAATCAACATACATTTTACCAATTCATGTTTAGGTCTTCCATACCCACAAATAGAAAGATCTAGGATAAATATTTAATTAAAACATAACCATGATATCAATATACAATTGAACAACTATCCAATTAAATATCTAAGAAAACCAATTAGAGTAAAAACCAAATCAAACAATATTTAAGAACTGACTATCCACCAAAATGATTCACATTCAAATATTTATAACAACCAATTACAAATTTTACGATTGTCTTGTGCCAATTTTTAAAGCACTCTATAGTCATTTACCAAATCGCCATGAATTCTCAAATCGATGTACAAACCCAACAATTGATAGTTAAAAATCCAACTTATCTTAAAATTCAGCAGAAGTTGTAAATCCCTTTTTCGTTCGCAAATACTCTGAAACAAGAGTTTCCATGGATCTCTTCCTACCATATACATTCAAGTGAGGCATACCTGGTACTCATTGTTGATCCAAGTCTACAATGAAGGATATGCATCACACCAGTGTATGCATACGAAAACAACTTCAAGAGAAGCTCAGTTGAACAACTCAAAAGTACATGTTATTGTTATTTTGTCTACTATTCTAGGAATCCCTAGTTTTGATCCTTAGTACATTGAAAAATATTAATCTCTTATTGTATAAAATATCATGCATATATTTTCTTTCATTCTATCAATTTGCTTACAATTATTTTATGTTTAGGTCTGTTCTATTCAGATTGCAATTATTTTATGTTATCTCAATTCTGTTTGGATGCAAATATAGAGAAGGAACAAAGACAATTCTTCCAAATCAATGTAATTGAGCCCTTTGAGACCTTTCCCTTGAAACATTAGAAACATTCATTTCTATAAATTCTTTCAGCATTATTAATCCATCACTTTTATCTCAAATATCATTCATAGCTTCCTTTTTATCTCACATCTCAATTTTATTGCAAACCACCATTGAGAATAGGAGCTTGACGGAGCAAGGAAAGCGAGTCTCTAGTAGTATTTAATCCCTTCAAAGTCCTCCATGAACGAATTTGAGTTACATGTATGTATGGATCCTTCAAATCCCTTCATGAACGAATTTGACTCAAAGGCATGTATGGCTATGGTTTTTCATTACTTCTCTGAATATTTTAACAATGATGCCATGGCTATGGAGAAGGCTCTATGTAATGATTCAATCCATTGAAAAACATCCTCAAATGAATGTGTTTTCCACCTATGTATGGCTTTGGGTTTTTTTTATGTGGGATATTTTCCTTTTCTTTCTCATTCATTATGTTTTGATGCAAACTGAGATTGGAAAGAAGATATCGTATATGAATCGATCCCTTTAAAACCCTCTCATACAATTATTCGATATGAATGAAATCGATCCCTTTGAAATCCTTTCCTTGAAACATTAGAAACATTCCTTTCTGTAAATTCATTGAGCATTATTAATCCATCACTCTTTATCTCAAGTCTAATCCATAGCTTTCTCGGAAGAGCTTGATGGAGAAAGGAAAACAAGTCTCCGATAGGATTTAATCCATTCACAAAACTCCATGAATGAATTAGAGTTACATTTCTGTAAGGATCCTTCAAAGCTACTTATGAATGGATTTGAGTTACAGACATGCATGGCTATGGTTTCTATTTACTTATCTTTGAATATTTTAACCATGATTCCATGGATATGGATAAGACTCTCTGTGATGATTCAAGTTCTTAAAAGACATTTTCAAATGAATATGTGCTTTGCTTTTTTTCTAGTCCGTTATTTTTTTATGCAAACTGGGATTGGAAAGAAGATATCTCATATTTATCAAGCCTTGTAAAATGATCGTATGCATGTACATATATATAAAAAATTCATACTTCAAGCAAAAATCACAGATACACTAAGTAGAACTGAAAGGCTTCCTTATGAGCTTTATTTCTGTAAAAATAAATATAAGTCTTGATACCGATAGTAAACCTATGTTATAAATAAATTTAAATTAAAATAATCAAATATTACGTAGATGGATTCCAAGCAAAATCATCATATATATCTAGGTAAACCAAACACATTCTTTATGATCCATACATACTTTAAGTCTGTTTAAAAATTAATCAACATACATTTTACCAATCCATGTTTAGGTGTTCCATACCCATAAATAGAAATATCTAGGATAAATATTTAATTAAAACATAACCACGATATGAAGATGCAATTGAAGAACCATCCAATTAAAGATATATGGAAACCAATTAGAGGAAAAACCAAATCAGGAAACATTTAAGAACCAAATATCCAGCAAAATGATTCACATCCAAATATTTATAACAACTAATTAAAAATTTTATGATGGTCTTGTGCCAATTGTTAAGTCGATTATATTTTTCAAACATGAAAATGACAATTCTCCAAATGTGAAGAAGGGTTGAAGTGAATTAAATTGCCCTTTGTACATGCCTTTTAACTCGTGCATGAGAAAATAACATAAAAACATGGCAAAGGCCTATTGTGCCTTGGTATTTTCTATAAGTTTTTGATACCATAGATAAAATACCATTGTTATGTCAAGTCACTTTCTTTATCTATCCATGGGTAATGAGTTCTCTTCCATTTTTCAATTTTATGATTTCTATTGTTGTTTTCTAGTTTTTTCATTGTTTTTTTTCTTTTCTCTGATACATAGAAATGTGTTGCTATCAATATCAATGGGTAACAACACATGTCAAATAACATAACCATTGTGGAAATTCATGGTAATATTCGTTTTCTTGCATGTCACCATTGGAAAATTTAATAGCTACATTTGATTTTGTGCACATCACCATTGTTGAAATTAATGGTAATGTTTACTTTTGTGATTGTCACCAATAATGATACTATGACGACTATCCCTCAAGCATTGCAACTATTTTAATTGTTTTAATATAAATGGTGATGATACTTTATCACACACTAACATCACCACATATAAAACAATAAATATGGTGATTAATGTCTCATCACTATGAGTTACTCTTGTTCATGGGAAATAATGATGGGAATGAATCATCCCCATATATGCGTTAATGGTCATGGTCATTAATTTCCCATAGTCACAATTTACTAAAGTTCATAGGAAATGATGATGCTCATTTACCATCCCCATATATGTATCAATAGTGAGAGTCATTAAAGGTTTGTCACTAAAAAGTCACTATCGTTCGTAGCAAATGATGAAAATAATTGATCATCATCATATTTGTTTCAATTTTTAGGGTCACTAAGGACATGTCAATATTATTGATAGGGAATGGTCACAAACCAACACTAATAATGGTTAGTGGTCATGGACCCACATCATCTCCATATCTCCTTTACTTTTGGCTACATTTCTTTTCAAGACATAGTTATTGGTGGCAAACATTGTCGTCATATATGCATCACTAGTGAGGGTCATTAAAGGTATGTTACTATTGTTCCTAATATTTGTCCATGATCATTGATCGTCACTAATAATGATTATTGGTGGTATAAATAGGCCATTTCCATATCTCCCTTAATATTGGCTATTCTTCCTTTGGTGACATTCTAATTTTGGTGATGGAGAGCCTTTTGAATATCACCAATGAGGTTATGATGAAATTTTTTTCTCCTCATAAAACCTAATTTTTGTTGTGGTGAATATAGCTTAGTCCACACTAGACTATTGTATTCTAGAAGACAATACTCTACTTTAACCTATCTTATTGTTGTATATCCTTTCATATCATACCGGACACTATCCTAGACTAGCCGAGCCTACTCTATCTTGCTCTAGCCTACACTAGCCTAGCCTAACCTATCCTACTATACCCTAACCTATCCTACTATGGCATAACCTATCTTAATGTATCCTACCCTATCTTACATTTAATTTTTTGCACATCATTATTGTAAAAATTAATGGTAATGTTTACTTCTGTGATCGTCACCATTAATGATACTTTGATAACTATCCCTCAAGCATTGCAACAATTTTTATTTATTTTTAATATAAATGGTGATGATCCTTTATCAAACACTAACATGACCACATATAAAAGAGTAATGATGGTCATTGAAGTCTCATCACTATGAGTTACTTTTATTCATGGGAAATAATGATGTTCATAAATCATCACCATATATGCATTAATAGTGATGGTAATCAGTTTTCCATCATTACAAGTTACTAATTTTCATAGGAAATGATGATGCTCGTTGACCCATGGGGTCTTCCTTAGTGAAACCATGCCATATCATGTTCGTTTGTGGTGTATGAAACAATACCCCTAATTTCAATAAATATTCGAAAATAACTGCCAAAATCATTTTTTTAACCCCCTCCGAATATGCCTTCCCAAATTAAAAGAAAAAAACTATTTTCACTATATATTTTATACATGTATTTTTTCATTTTAATTTTTATACTCCTTTATATATCTACCTAGTATGTTGACATGATACCCCTCTTATGACCCCACATGCATTCTACAATGCACCTTGCTTATTTCGATGTATATTGTGGATGCACATTACTTCAGCCATAATGCAATTAATTAGCCACATATCATTATTATTTGTGGCATATAATGGTATAATGAAGATCTAGGAGACCACTCCTTATATGTCACAAAAATTCTTGAAATTATTAGGAAATGTTAGGATATAGTACGTTAAGCTAAGACATAGTAAGCTAGCCTAATATAGCTTATCCTAGTCTAATGTAAGCTATCCTAGACTACTTTATTCAAGCCTACTCTATCCTACCTTAATATACACTAGCCTATCCTAACCTACTGTACTCTACCCTACCCTACTCTATCATAGCCTACTGTAGCCTAGCCTATCTTAACCTAGCCTAGACTAACCTATCCTACTCCTTCTTAACCTTGAATACTCTAGACTATCCTAGAATACCCTATCCTACACTAGCCTAGCTTCCTCTAGCCTACTCTAGCTTAGGCTATTCCAACCTATGATACCCTATCCTAATCTATCCTAGATGACCCTACTCTAGCTTAACCTACTCTACCTTAGCCTAACCAAATATAGTCTAGTCTACTCTAGCCTAACCTACTCTACTCTAGCCTACTTTATCCTACCCTACTCTGGCCTTGAGTAGCCTAGCCTGCTTTAACTTTGCTTAGCCTAGCCCTGCATATCCTAGACTAGCTTACTCTATCCTATATTAAACTACTATAGCCTAGCCTAACCTATGCTAGACTATCCTACTCTAGCCTACTTTACTCTACCTTATCTTGGCGTTCTCTTCCCTATCCTAGCCTAGCCTAATCTACCTTAACCTAACCTACTCCAACCAACCCTAACCTACTCTAGCTTATCCTAGCTTAATGTGACCTACCCGAGTCTACTCTATCCTAGCCTACTCTAGCCTAGCTAAACCTACTCAACTCTATCCTACCCTGCTTTAATATAGCCTACTTTACCATATCCTAGCCTAGAGTACTCTAGCTTAGCGTAGTCTAACCTAGCCTACCCTAGCATAATCTATCCTAGGTTACCCTATCCTAGCTTAACTTGCTCCATCCTAGCCTAATATACTTTATTTTTTCCTACTCTACCCTATGCTAACATAGCCTACAATAGCCTAACTTAACTTAAGCTACTCTAGGTTATCCTAGTATATTCTAGCCTAGGCTAGCCTACTCTAGCATATCCTATTGTACCTTTTCCTACTTTATCTTAGCTTACTCTAGGATACTACTCTAACCTAGCCTAGGTTACTATAGCCTAGCTTAACCTACTCTAAGATAGCCTAACCTAATCTAGCCTAGCCTAGCCTACTCTATGCTAGCCTACTCTATGCTAGCCTACTCTATTTTACTCTACTTTATCCTACTCTAGCCTATCCTAGCCTAGCCTATTCTAGCCTAGCCTACTCTAGCCTAGCCTACTCTACACTAGCCTGGCCTATCATATACTAGCCTAGCCTATCCTACCCTACTCTATCCTTCTCTACCTTATCCCAACCTACTCTTCCCTACCTAGATTATCATGGCCTAATCTATCATAGTTTAGTATAACCTAGCCTACCCTATCCTACTTTATCCTAACTCTATCCTAGCTTAATGTACTGTAGAATAGACTAGCCTACTCTAGAATATACTACTCTATCCTATCCTAATCTACTATAGTCTACTCTAGCCTACCAAAATCTATCCTATCCTTTTGTAGCCTATCCTACTATATTCTAGCGTATTGTACTCTAGCATACTCTAGCCTAGTGTAACCTAGCCTATTCTAGCCTAGCTTGTTATACCCTATCTTGTCCTAGCCTACTCTAGCATTACCTAGCCTAACCTACTCTTGCCTAGCCTAGCTTAATCTACTCTAGACTAGCCTATATTAACCGTAGCCTACTCTAGTGTACATTGGCCTAGCCTAGCCTATCATATCCTTCTCTACTCTAGCCTACTCTAGCCTACTTTGTCCTAGCCTAGCATAGTCTACGCTACTCCAACCTACCCTACACTATCATTCTCTAGCCTACCCTTGACTATCCTATCCTACTCTATCCTATCCTCTAGCCTATCCTACTCTAACATAGACTAGTAGAGCATGAGTCGACCCTACCCAACTCTACCCTAGCCTACTCTAGCCTTTCCAACTCTACTCTATCCTAAGTTGGTTATGTTTTTTCCAAACTCTCTTTGGGTTTCTTTTTCCTTTTCTGGTGTGGACTTACAATAATTCTGAGGTTACTTTCCTCAGTGACATCAGCCAGCGTCTTGTCTTTTCAGATGTCCAAAATTTTTTTGCCTACGTCTTTTGCCACACCATATGCCTAACACCAATGTGCTCATGCGGCAATCACTTGCCTAACACCATTGTGCTCCTGCAGGATATATGCCTAACACCAGTGTGCTCATGAGGCAATCACTTGCCTAACACCACGGTGCTCATGCAACATCCAGAATTTTTTTCCCTTGTTTGCATTTGTATGAAATTTAACTTTTATTATAGCAATGCACACTCCATGGTGCTTTCATGGCTTTATTGTCATTGTCCTGGTTCATGAATCAACTTACATAGTCACTCAAAGCATTCATTGATAAACCAAAATTTTAATAATTTATCATTAGAATTTTAATAAGTCACAGCAAATTTAATCATCAATCAAGAGTTTTATAACCCTCTAGCTCATCTAGAAAACTTACTCCTTACTTATCAACTTAAAGCAGGGGGATTTAGATACCATAGTGTACGACAATTGTAGCAATGGTCATTATATAAACTTTTCATACTTCAAGAAAAAATAACACATACGCTAAGTAGAACCCAAAGACTTCTTTAGAGCTTTATTTCTGTAAAAATAAACATAAGAATTGATTCTCATAGTAAATCTATGTTTAAACAAACATTTAAGTTAAAATAATCAAATACGACGTAGAGAGATTCCAATCAAAATCACCAAATGTATCTAGGTAAACCAAACACATTCTCTATGAATAGAAGGGTTATATACACACTTCAATTATGTTTAAAAATTAATCAACATACATTTTACCAATTCATGTTTAGGTCTTCCATACCCACAAATAGAAAGATCTAGGATAAATATTTAATTAAAACATAACCATGATATCAATATACAATTGAACAACCATCCAATTAAATATCTAAGAAAACCAATTAGAGTAAAAACCAAATAAAACAATATTTAAGAACTGATTATCCACCAAAATGATTCACATTCAAATATTTATAACAACCAATTACAAATTCTACGATTGTCTTGTGCCAATTTTTAAAGCACTCTATAGTCATTTACCAAATCGCAATGAATTCTCAAATCGATGTACAAACCCAACAATTGATAGTTAAAAATCAAACTTATCTTAAAATTCAGTAGAAGTTATAAATCCCTTTTCGTTCACAAATACTCTGAAACAAGAGTTTCCATGGATCTCTTCCTATCGTATACATTCAAGTGAGGCATACCTGGTACTCATTGTTGATCCAAGTGTACAATGAAGGATCTGCATCACAACGGTGTATGCATACACATGGACCTACAGGCGTTAATATCAATCACAATCACCAAATTAATAAAATCTTCATTTTATCAGATTTTAGGGTAGAATCCCTCACCTCATGACAGATAAGAATGAATCTTGACAGGAAGTAAACAATTTTCCCCTGTCACCGAGCTTGTGCATCAATCACTTGCATCCACCTACATTTTAACAGTTTTAATCTATGTAATAACTTCCTTAATAAACTATAACATCTCTTAAAACCACTTCGTGTGTAAAGTTACATTGAATGCAAGATTGGATAATAAGAGGAATGCAAATCTTATCCAAAGCTTCATGTACCCTTTTCATTGCACCGTGGGTTCAATTATCAAACATGAGTTTGAAGTCATGATAAATTCATTTAAGTATGAAATGTAGTTCTTTTAAAATATATAGGTATAAAGAAGCTCACCTCCGCTAATCACATAGAGGGATAACAACTAGCTCTTCGTGGCTTTCTCTTTCTTCCTACAAACGAGAATCAACTGAGTTAGTTATGTTTAAAAAATACGAACCTCATTAACAAATTGCAGATTTAAGACTTGAAGAATATCTTAACACGCGTTAATAACCCTTGGAGACTTGGAAACCCTCTACCTAAGATTAGAGACAGGAAAAGACAGTCTCCACTTAACCAAATGATGAACAAAATGATGGATGAGGTTGCGCAGAGATGAAATGGAATACATGGAGCCATTAAACACTAAGAGAAAACCTCTGAAACAACTCAAAGTCACATTGTTTAAACCAAAACAACTATTGCAGACCACAAAGGGAAATCCGGATGAGAAATATATTGACAAGGAAAGTTGTATGTGATAAGAGTGTATTGCCAACTTTCTACTTCCAACATCATGATAAAAAAGTTAAGAGAATCACTGTTAATGTTATTAGGCCAATTTTGACCTCTAAGTTCTGAAGTTGGTAAAGGAAAATTGGAATGGTTGTATTTATTGTTTTTTAGATAGTGTTTATTTATGACTTGCAATGTTGGGATTGGAAAATATAGGGTTTCCACGTCATGATTGAGAAATTTTTATTTGTAACGTTAGGATTGGAAAATTTGATATCACAAAAGAAGATACAATTCAACATTCCAATAAAATTGATAGCAAATACTAACAAACAACTATGAATTTTATTTGGGTTTTCTGCTATCATATCTACAAATTTTTTCACTACACCAATGCCTTTAATCTTGGTGTTTATATTGAACTATAATTTAATTTGGAAATCATATTTAATACCCAATTTGGGATTGCGACTTGCGGCCGTGAAAACAAACTCAGCTATGTTATTTAAGCTAGAGTTTGGGCACATTCTAGGATAGAGAAGTTTAGGCTCAGAAGTTCAAAATTAATAGTGAACAAGGAGTGAAATTGATAGTCATTGTGGATGATTTCCAATGGAATGAAGGAAAATAACAGTTTCGAGTTGGATCCAAATATCAGAAGAGATAGATTTTGGCATACTGCATGCTAGGGGAGGTCTTTGGCAAAGTGCAAGATCGTACTAGTGCCATATGTTACTTCAACTAATAAATATAATTGGAGAGAATCCTCTAAATTGATATAATTTTTGAACATTTGAAGAATTAATAGAAATAGTCTCATTGGAAGTGGACCCTGAGATGTAGGACAATAGTCTCAAATTCCATTATAAAGTTGGATTCTTAAAATTGTGGTTTGCATCTCTATGATGTGCAATATTTTTTCTTAGGTTCTCCTTTTAAATATTCCAGTTTAAAATCTTTCTAAATGAGTAAACTAATGAGACATGCGCACATAATTCATGGTTATTTAAGATCATGTAAAATTCATATCAATACATCAAGAACAATATATGAAGAGGGATTATAATCTAAACTTATTAACACTATATGTTGATAAAAATTGTGAGGTTTGTAAAACTATACAAGAACAATTGGAAAAAATCCATGCCAAATCCAAGACAAGCCATGACAAGCAACAAGTACATTATCATTTTCAAGTTGGTGATTAATTTTGGCTTCATATCAACAAATAACAACTTAAAGGTAAAGGTAATATGATTAAACCACTTAGGTATGGAACCTTCACAATTTTGGATAAAGTTGGTAATAATGTTTTCTCGTTAGGTTTACCTCCATAAATGTAAACGTATTCCATTGTCAAATTAGAAAACTTGAAATTGTATGATTCTCCAATGATCATGGATCAAGAGGATAATGTTCATGTTCTTTATGTTGATGACTTTGAACCTAAGTATATTGATGAGTTGCAGGAAAACAACATTCTTGATAGGAGGAGAAGAACTTCACTAAGAAGAGATGCTAAATATCTTTGCATGGACCGTAAAGCAATTCATACAAGCAAGGCATGATGGATAGAGACAGAAAAGGTGAAGGATTTGTACCCTCACTTGTTTCCTGAATATTTTCAGGATTTTGGTCATCGAATAGATTTCTAATTTGGAGGTTTGATCCAAGAGGATATCCCAAATGACTGAACATGTAAGTATTCAAATGTTGAACAAAAATATACAATCACGTAGAGATCGCAAAAATATTTCTTGTGACTCTCATTTCATAAAAAAATGACCCTTGATGACAAAGATATCAATGAGATAAGTTGGAAGTGATAAGGGCCTATTGACTTCCAACGTCAAGATAAAACATTTGGGAGAATCATTGTTAATTTTATTAAGACAATGTTGAATTATGACTTTCAAAGTCAGTATCAAAAAATCAAAAGGGCTGCTGTTACTTTTTTTGGATAGTGTTGGCTTCTGAAGAGTTGTAGGAAGACGTCATTTTTGTCACGAGGATAGGAAATTCACGAATAATATATGTGGAATATATTTATGTGTGTTTTAAAAGAATGCATCCAAGCAAGGAACGATGGATAGATACTTAAAATATAAAGGAGTTGTACCCTCACATGTTTATTGAATATTTATGGGATTTTGGTGGTCCAAAGTAGTTCTAGTGGGGAGGTTTGATCCAAGAGGATTTACCAAATGACTAAATATGAAACACTTCAAATGATGAAATCAAATATATAATCACTTAGATATGACCAAACAATTTCCGGTGTCTCTCGTTTCATAAAAAAATGGACTCTGAATAAGAAAGATATCGTCAAAATAAGTTGGCAGTGATTTGGGCCTATTACTGACTTTTGGCTTCCGACATTAGGATGAAAAAATGGACTCCAAATAAGAAAGATATCAAAAAAATAAGTTGGTGGTGATTAGGGCCTATTACCAACTTTTGGATTCCCACATGAGGATGAAAAAGTTGAGAGGATCATTTTTAATGTTATTAGTCTTATGTTGACTTATCACTTCCAAATATGGTATCAAAAAATTGTAATGGTTGTAGTTATTTTTGTTGGATGCTTTCGACTTTTGACTTCCAAAGTTGGGATTGGAAAATTCAGGTTGGTCGCGTCGGGATTGGAAAATCTGTATTATAAACTTTAAGATTGGCAAGCAAAAGATATAAATCAAGAGTCCAACAAAATAAACATCAAATTCTAACAAATGACTATGATTTTTATCTGGGATTTATGCTATCTGATCTGCAATTTTTGTCACTACACTAATGCCTTCAATTTTGGCTTTTATATTGACAGGTAATTTAAATTGGAAATGAAATTTCATACCTAACTTGAGCTCATTCCCTATGACCCTCAAAACAAACCCAACTCTTCTATCTAACCAAGAGTTTGGATGCAGTATAGGACATAGGAGTTTATGCTGAGAAGTTCAAAATTAATAGTGAGAAAGGAGTGGAGTTCATAGTCATTGTGGATGATTTCCAATGTAGTGAAGGTAAATAACAGTTTAGAGGAGGTTCCTAAAAACACAAGAGATAGAATTTCTCATAGTGCATGTGAGGGGAGGTCTTTAGAGAAGTGAAAGATCACATTGGTTCCATCTATTACTACAACTTACATATAGAATTGCCTACAATAGCCTACACTAGCCTATCCTAGCCTACTATACTCTACCCTACCCTACTCTATCATAGCCTACTCTAGCGTACCCTAGCTTAACCTAGCCTAGACTAACCTATCCTACTCCTTCTTAACCTAGCGTACTCTAGACTATCCTAGAATACCCTATCCTACACTAGCCTAGCTCACTCTAGCCTACTCTAGCTTAGGCTATTCCAACCTATGATACCCTAGCCTACTCTATCCTAGATTACCCTACTCTAGCTTAACCTACTCTACCTTAGCCTAACCAAATCTAGTCTAGTCTACTCTAGCTTAACCTACTCTACTCTAGCCTACTTTATCCTACCCTACTCTAGCCTCGAGTAGCCTAGCCTACTCTAACTTAGCTTAGCCTATCTTACTCTAGCCTAGATTAAACTACTATAGCCTAGCCTAACCTATGCTAGACTAGCCTACTCTAGCCTACTTTACTCTACCTTATCCTAGCATTCTCTACCCTATCCTAGCCTAGCCTAATCTACCTTAGCCTAAACTACTCCAACCAAGCCTAACCTACTCTAGCTTAGCCTAGTTTAACCTGACCTACCCGATTCTACTCTATCCTAGCCTACTCTAGCCTAGCTAAACCTACTCAACTCTGTCCTACCCTACTTTAATATAGCCTACTTTACCCTATCCTTGCCTAGAGTACTCTAGCCTAGCGTAGTCTAACCTAGCCTACCCTAGCATACTTTATCCTAGGTTACCCTTTCCTAGCTTAACTTGCTCCATCCTAGCCTAACCAGCTATAGAATAGCCTACTCTCACCGAAGATACTTTATTTTTTCCTACTCTACCCTATCCTAACATAGCCTATGATAGCCTAATCTAACCTAAGCTACTCTAGGTTATCCTAGTATATTCTATCCTAGGCTAGCCTACTCTAGCGTATCCTATCGTACCCTTTCCTACTCTATCCTAGGTTACTCTAGGCTACTACTCTAACCTAGCCTAGCCTACTCTAGCCTAGCTTAACCTACTCTAAGATAGCCTAAACTAATCTAGCCTAGCCTAGCCTACTCTATGCTAGCCTACTCTATCGTACTCTAACTTATCCTACTCTAGCCTATCCTATCCTATCCTACTCTAGCCTAGCCTACTCTACACTAGCCTAGCCTATCATATACTAGCCTAGCCTATCCTACCCCACTCTATCCTTCTCTACCTTATCCCAACCTACTCTTTCCTACCTAGCTTATCGTGGCATAATCTAGCATAGTTTAGTCTAACCTAGCCTGCCCTATCCTACTATATCCTAACTCTATCCTAGGTTAATGTACTGTAGAATAGCCTAGCCTACTCTAGAATATACTACTCTATCCTAGCCTACTCTACTATAGTCTACTATAGCCTGCCAAAATCTATCCTAGCATTTTGTAGCCTATCCTACTATATTCTAGTGTATTGTACTCTAGCATACTCTAGCCTAGTGTAACCTAGACTACTCTAGCCTAGCTTGTTATACCCTAGCTTATCCTAGCCTACTCTAGCATTACCTAGCTTAACCTACTCTGGCCTAGCCTAGCTTAATCTACTCTAGACTAGCCTATGTTAACCTACTCTAGACCATCCTAGTCTAGCATAGCCTACTCTAGCGTAACCTATTGTACCTGTAATGTCCCTCTTATACCTAGGTGCCAACGTGTGCAGAGAAATTTTTTTTTTATTTACACTATTACTACAAAGGAGTTGAATCTATTAGCAGCAACCTTGATAAGACTATTTCATGCACATTGTAAACTAGTCATTTGAGACTTATCTTTAATTTAATTCACAACATGTCATCATCATAGCGCCCTGAAGACGACTTACTATGCATACCATAAATTAGTAAGATAATAGTAACAATTTTAATTGTCTTTTTACAATGTTACCTTCCTATACAAAATTAAGGATTAAGGAGCAATCTTTCCTATACAGTCATTCTTAGATTCAATTCATACATAAAAAGGCTTTCTACAACTTCCTCACCCTGAGGACAAATAAAAAGGTAATGTACTAAAAGCGCCTGAAATAACAATGTCAAGGATACTCAAATTGTGACATCCCAAATGAACTGGAAGTGACTCTTAAAAGATTGTGAAACGGTTTCACTCTATATCAAGAATACTTAGTTATGCAAATTGGATTAAGCTCAGTTTGACCATAAAAACCTCCTTAAGGAATACCAAAAGATAACATAGATATTCTTTATTTTTCCATGTGATCCTCATTCTACCTCCAAAACCTCTTAAACCAACCTAAGTCATAAGACACATTTCATACTACAAGCAAGGAAGACGAGGAGGTTAATTTGACTGCCTCCATTTGTCACTTACTTTACAACCAGATTATATAGGAGACATACACAAGTACATGTAGATTATATTTATAATTTCCATGAGTTCATTTCTATTTACCTTGAGTTCTTGTCATTGCACGATGATTCGACTACTTGTCCTACAAGCACTTCCATAATTCAATACAATCACAATCAGGAGATCTTTCTCAATTCAATAGACATAGTTAACATAGGCATGATAGATACAATGCTTTGTTCATGTAATAATCCTTGGAATGATACCGATCTATATCAACAAATTTTAACTATGCATGAATAAAATCCCTATAACCATTCTTATAGCATTCATTGAGCGATCCAAGTACAAGCAATGGGCGAAGGGACAAGAATCCCTGAGGGGGCTGCTAAGATACAACAGGGTTAGACAGATTACAGTTTGATGATTAGGATAAAAATAATTTGTTTCATAATCGAATGCATATATATACTGTATGGTGCCCTACCATACTTTCATCATCCGCGTCCTCATTACAACTCCTTCCCTGCACTTTACAACTTAGCATTAAAATATTCAACTATTCAAAGAGGAAATATAATCTCATTTCATAAATTCAGCTAGCCACTTTAACAACTAATACTAACAACTAGTAATTAAAACTTCATTTTCTAAGTTAACAGACTATACCGACTTAAAGCTCGACTTCGACTTTCCACCCAACCAACTGACTCTATCTGGCATGCATTACTCTGCCTAGAGTCACCCCCGAGCTTGGGCGACGAACCCACTAAGGTAAGGAATAGGGTTTGAACCCATCCAAGTTCCCTAAGCAAGGTCCATTGCTTGACCGTTCTTTTAAACAAACATACTACCCAGAAGGCACTTAATACAACACATGAGAAAATAGTGTTTACCCAAAGGTTCTTAGTACAATTTAAGTCACCCCAAACTTTCCTTCAAAGCTTCTCCTGTAGGTCACCCAAGCAACATTAAGAAGAACCTGTTATAACTGTTCATGCAAAACATCAGATGTAGATGTGTTTCTCTGCTCAATAATTTACGACCCCATTATAGTTCATTGCATGACCAAATCACAAATGGTGATTATTATTCATATAAAACATAAAAGGATTACTATTTAGCAGAACCAATCCCTCTCTTTCACTTACAGGGTTTCGATGGATATACTACTCGACCCAAACAGAGGTAATCGCATCAAACATACAAGTATTATACAGTGCATAGTACGATAATAAAGCCATAACCGTAGGCATTATTGGATTACGGGGCCTCGATGGATCTAGTACTCGACCCAGATAGAGGTAATCGTATCAGCCACAAAAGTATTGTACAACGCATAACACAATAATAAATCCATAGCCGGGATGCATTATTGGCTTACAGGATCTCGATGGATCTACTACTTGACCCAGACAGAGGTAATCGTATCAGCCATATAGGTATTTTACAACACATAGAAATATTAAAAGGCACGGAAAGGATGAATTACTCATTTATAGGGTTTCGGCTCGAAACGCAGACTTGAATTCATGCTGGTGTTTTTTATGCAAGACGCAAAGGCTTACTTCACTTCGTTTAAGATCCGAACGTTTTGCCACGAAGGGACTGTAATGCTAGACATGGAATCATGGACAGAGGCTCGCATTTGAGTAAATAAGATTTCACGTCAACCCCACAAATCAACTAAGGCGCAGTGACGTCGTGCTGTTCCTCAAGGGTTTTTCAGATCTGCGGCAATGCCTACATGGGTTTTGACTACATGCAGAGTATGTGTAAAACTCAGTTCTTACAAAAAAAAAAACCCTAATTTGTGTTGATGCTGAGGGGATACGATCAGCTTGGATATATCATTCCACGCTGGGGGGGGGTTGTCATTTCATACATGCATAAAATATATAAATATATACAAGATCCCACAAATCGCACTTGCCTCCTATCAGTCTTACCACACACACAAGATAAAACTCAGACCCAAAGGATGCCCAAACTCTTCGGTAAAATACGACTCTATCAAATGGACCGTAGAGGTATTAGCTCAGACAAAATATGATAGCAAGTGCATAAAGAAAAAAAATACCGCAATAAGAAAATGAAAAATAGAAATGATGTCAAAAATGTTTTCAACAGGAAGTCATTATATCATTTCCATAGGTAGCCGGTCATATTTATTTTCAACAGAGGTTACGTACTTTACACAATACCCTTGCGCAGACCAGGCAGAGGCCATCGATCACCCTTTTCTTCTTCTTTCCCGAGAATGCGTAGTTGTCTCTTTAGGGTTATTGCCATCGATTAGGAACCATGGGGGAAGGTACTCCCTACGCAGATCTCAAGCAAGCATGTACTGACCCCCGTAAAGCTCTGAAACTCCCAAAATAAATAATGAGAGGAGGAAATATTCCCTTTCCCTCTGCGCAACGTTCCCTTAGAATAAGGCATTGCAAAAGCCACTCATTTTGCTGTTTGCAGGTTTCCCAAAAAAATACTGAAGGCACAGAAAATATCTTGTCACGATTCCTCCAAACAAGCAGTAAAATTAGCTTCCATGATTTTAGGAAACTCACCGCATTCTTATGCCTTTCATGCATTTATGCATTTTCCTTTTTAACTAATCTACCTTTTCCGTTTTTAATTATATTAACCCTTTTTTAAATGTGGATAGCGCATGGGAAAAGTGGGACATTCTCATTACTTCAGAGTGTTCTTAACATATATAAGGCATTAGGGTCATATTAAGATTAAGGAAAAAGGTTTTATACCCCTTTTTAATTATTAACCCTTTTTCCTTTAGTCATAATAACTTCTTCTAACTATATTAACCTTTTTCCTCTATAATTATGAGTAAGTGTCTATTTCCTTTTATCCTTTGGTAGCATTTGTCAACCTACTTAGTATAGGGAAACTGTCCTATAGATACCAAAGACTATCATGCTAGTAATTAAACACTACTCCTTATTCTCTTTGTATTTATGAGTACACAATGATTATTCATTGAGTTTCTTGGTTTCCCATTTTCTGGAAAGCCCTTTCACCCTAGTGGGTTCATTGCCAAATGTCGTTTTAGTCATTCAAAGCTTTCAGTCGTTAACCTTATCAATTATAACCACAACTTGACAGAGGTTTATAGTCGATACTTACAGTGATATTTACTTACACTGTGAGCTCTAGGTTGAGGTGGTGAGGGATGTTACATCCTCTCCCCCTTGAATTAACACCGTCCTCGATGTTACCAGTTTTCCCAGCCTTGTCTCATTTTCTTCTTCAGGTTCTTAATGCTTTCTTTTATATTCTTTAGTCCCTCTTGACAAGTGGGAGTATGTCACCAAACCTACATTTTAAGCATATATATGCATGTCTACTACATCGACATTGTTAACAATGTAAAACTCAAGGATCTAACACCATACAATTTTCATAACATGTTAGTTATATTGCCAGTAAGGAAACATATAGATACCATTTTACCTGTATTGCACATACCTTTCCTGGCATTTTACCTGTATTGCACACCAAGTGCCAACAGTACTCCAAGTACCAATGCAAGCCACCCAATACAAGGACGATACCAACCCTTCGTGTATCTCCTTTGTGCTATTCAGGGTGCTTTATCATTCTTCTTTTCTTAGGATGTTCCTCCATCCCAGCACTCCAAGTGCTAACGATACTTCTAGTACCAACTCAAGGCACCCAACACAAGGACGATACCCTATACCCCTTTGTAGGCGTATCTCCTTTTTTTGCTCTTCAGGGTGCTTCACCAAGCTGAGGCACTTCATTCTCGCACACCTCCACAGCACCTAGAGGTTATTCTCTTCACTGAGTCCCCCCACTCATGTGACGGTATTCTAATGTGTGCGGAACGAGTCTTAACCAAATGTCTTACATTTGGGTGTCCCCAGAATGCATAATGGTCCCTCGTTGGCCTGGGGGAAAACAAGGTAGCTTTCAACCACTACCTCCATCAACACTCTCTCGTGATGACAACTTTAATACATATGAGATTTAACTCATCATAGTGCTGGAGCTTTAGCTTTTTCTCATGGCCATAACTTCCCAATCCTGTAAGCACTCCATAAGTGGTCAGCACATCATATAATTGCTTCAAAGCACATCAAATTTTTAACATAAGTCACGTCTTAATTTATTTCTCATTCACTAGATAGGATTCCTTATACTAGTGCACTCTTTTCACCACTAAGGCATTCTATTGATTTCTTTAGCACAACATATTTCATTGCTTACCTTGGCTGCACTATAGCCCAAGTTCATAAGTAAATCTACTTACATGTCTTTGAAAGATTTGTTTCATACCTTACGAGTATGTATGAAAGATCAATAGTCTCCATGTTTGCACAGCCTGATTTCCTAGGCTTCTCTTGCATGCCCGATATTACATTGCATCTAAACACAACCTTTCATTCTGTTTCTGCATTCACTTAGCACTCATTTATAACAGATCGCAACATAGCATCTTAAATCATCATTCAACATTATTTCCAAAGCAAAATGATAGCAAATTTTTATTTTTTTTCCTTATGTTTATGTCCATTTAGGCCGCAAGGTCAAATGCTATTGCTATGCACACCTGTAGGGGGAGTGTCAAGGGTCTGTTCCTATTGTTTTTATGGAACCAAAACTTGAGAAGTTCTTATGAATTCATTACCCCAAGCAGAACAATTGTTCTTAGTTAACAACAATTTGTTCATAAAGGTGTTAGCAGTTGTGCCTTACTACTAACATTCATTTGGCATATTTTTGTATACTTACACAATCTTAAAAATATGCGTTTTTAATATAGTTATCCTTTCAGCATCACTTATGTTCTCAGTTAGATTTGCACATAATGAATTTAGCTACACTTGCTTGGATTTTGGGAAAATATATTTACTCTTTTAAATGATTCATGTATAGCCACTTTGTCCCCTAAAAATGGTGTAAAGTCAAAAAAAAATTTGCTTACTTTACATGACAAGATGGGACTTCTAAAAAGACTGGAAACATTTCCTTATAAGTCACCTTTTTATTCCTTGCTAATTGCCAAACAGAAGATACAGAACATTACATTCCTATTCAGCAGTTCCTTACCAATAAGTATCAGTTCGTTAAAAACCAACCCAACTATTAATGTAAGCCCTAAAGGTTTCTTCTCAAAATAAATGTATTTGTCTTGTGTGCATTTATGCAGACTTCCATACCTTTCCCAAAAATTTTGTGCAACTCAAAAGGAAAGGATACACTTGTCCTAATCGTGGATAAGAAAAAAAACATCTTCAAATAAACAAAATGTCAACATACCTATGTACTTACCTTGTTGGGCCTCACCTTGAAGTGGACAGACTATTCTTGCATAACTACAAGGTCAACCAATACATAATTACTTGAAGTTGCTGCACTTTAGAGTACTTGTGTTTTAGATCAACATCAGTCCGTCGATTCCTGTTATCTCAAGCCAACTTGATCGTCAATTTACAAAAACAGAAAGAGGTAGAATCATTTTTGAGCCCAAATAGGCCCAAGTGTTTTGACCTTTGCTCTAATACCATATGCAATGTCCCTCTTATACCTAGGTGCCAATGTGTGCAGAGAATTTTTTTTTTTATTTACACTATAACTACAGAGGAGTTGAATCTGTTAGCATCAACCTTGATAAGACTATTTCATGCACATTGTAAACCAATCATTTGAGACTTATCTTTAATGTAATTCACAACCTGTCATCATCATAGTGCCCTGAAGACAACTTACTATGCATACCATAAATTAGTAAGATAATAGTAACATTTTTAATTATCTTTTTACAGTGTTACCTTCCTATACAAAATTAAGGATTAAGGAGCAATATTTCCTATACAGTCATTCTTAGATTCAATTCATACATAAAAAGGATTTCTACAACTTCCTCACCCTGAGGACAAATAAAAAGGTAATGTACTAAAAGCGCCTGAAATAACAATGTCAAGAATACTCAAATTGTGACATCCCAAATGAACTAGAAGTGACTCTTAAAAGATTGTGAAACTGTTTCACTCTATATCAAGAAGACTTAGTTATGCCAATTGGATTAAGCTCAGTTTGACCATAAAAACGTCATTAAGGAATACCAAAATATAACATACGTATTCTTTATTTTTCCAGGTGATCCTCATGCTACCTCCAAAACCTCTTAAACCATCCTAAGTCATAAGATACATTTCATACTACAAGCAAGGAATACGAGGAGGTTAATTTGACTGCCTCCATTTGTCACTTACTTTACAGCCAGATTATATAGGAGACATACACAAGTACATGTTGATTATATTTATAATTTCCATGAGTTCATTTCTATTTACCTTGAGTTCTAGTCATTGCAGGATGATTCGACTACTTGTCCTGCAAGCACTTCAATAATTCTATACAATCACAATTAGGAGATATTTCTCAATTCATAGGTTATTCAATAGACATAGTTAACATAGGCATGACATATACAATGCTTTGTTCATGTAATAATCCTTGGAATGATACCGATCTGTATCAACAAATTTTAACTATGCATGAATAAAATCCCTATCACCATTCTTATAGCTTTCGTCTAGCGATCCAAGTACAAGCAACGAGCGAAGGGACAAGAATCCACGAGGTGGCTGTTAAGATACAATAGGGTTAGATAGATTATAGTTTGATGATTGGGATAAAAATAATTTGTTTCATAATTGAATGCATATATATAGTGTATGGTGCCCTACCATACTTTCATCATTCGCATCCTCATTACAACTCCTTCCCTGCACTTTACAACTTAGCATTAAAATATTCAACTATTCAAAGAGGAAAATATAATCTCATTTTCTAAATGCAGCTAGCCACTTTAACAACTAATACTAACAACTAGTAATTAAAACTTCATTTTCTACGTTAGCAGACTAGACCGACTGAATGCTCGACTTTGACTTTCCACCCAACCAAATGACTCTATCTGGCATGCATTACTCTGCCTAGATTCACCCCTGAGCTTGGGAGACAAACCCACTAAGGTAAGGAATAGGGTTTGAACCCATCCAAGTTCCCTAAGCAAGGTCCATTGCTTGACCGTTCTGTTAAAAAAACATACTGCCCAAAAGGCACTTAATACAACACATGAGAAAATAGTGTTTACCCAAAGGTTCTTATTACAATTTCAATCACCCCAAACTTTCCTTCAAAGCTTCTCCTGTAGGTCACCCAAGGAATATTAAGAAGAACCTGTTATAACTGTTCATGCAAAACATCATATGTAGATGTGTTTCTCTACTCAATGATTTACGGCCCCACTATAGTTCATTGCATGACCAAATTACAAATGGTGATTATTATTCATATAAAACATAAAAGGATTACTATTTAGCAGAACCCATCCCTCTCTTTCACTTACAGGGTTTCGATAGATCTACTACTCAACCCAAACAGAGGTAGTCGCATCAAACATACAAGTATTATACAACGCATAGTACGATAATAAAGCCATAACTAGGATGCATTATTGGCTTAAGGGGCCTCGATGGATCTAGTACTCAACCCAGACAGAGGTAATCGTATCATCCATACAGGTATTGTACAACGCATAACACAATAATAAAGCCATAACCAGGATGCATTATTGACTTACAGGGTCTCGATGGATCTACTACTCGACCCAGACAGAGGTAATTGTATTAGCCATACAGGTATTGTACAACACATAGTAATATGAAAAGGCACAGCAAGGATGAATTACTCGTTTATAGGGTTCCGGATCAAAACACAGACTTGAATTCATGCTGGTATTTTTGATGCAAGACGCAGAGGCTTACTTCACTTTGTTTTAGATTCGAACGTTTTGCCACGAAGGGACTGTAATGCTAGACATGGAATAATGGACAGAGGCTCATCGCATTTAAGGAAATCAGATTTCACGTCAACCCCACAAATCAACTAAGTCACAGTGACGCCCTGCTATTCCTCAATGGTTTTCAGATCTGCGGCAATGCCTACATGGGTTTTGACTACATGCAGAGTATGTGTAAAACTCAGTTCTTACAAAAAAAAAAACCCTAAGTTGTGTTGACGCTCAGGGGATGTGATAAGCTTGGATCTATCATTCCACGCTGGGGGTGCATGTCATTTCATACATGCATAAAATATATAAATATATACAAGATCCCACATATTGCACTTGCCTCCTATCAATCTTACCACACACACAAGATAAAACTCAGACCCAAAGGATGCCCAAACTCTTCGGTAAACTACGGATCTATCAAATGGACCGTAGAGGTATTAGCTTAGACAAAATATCATAGCAGGTGCATAAAGAAAAACAATACCGCAATAAGAAAATGCAAAATAGAAACGATGTCAAAAACATTTTCAAGAGGAAGTAGTTATATCATTTCAATAGGCAGCTGGTCATATTTATTTTCAACAGAGGTTAGGTACTTTACCCAGTACCCTTGCGCAGACCAGGCAGACACCATCGATCACCCTTTTCTTCTTCTTTCCTGAGAAGGCGTATCTGTCTCCTTAGGGTTACTGCCATCGATTAGGAACCACAGGGGAAGGTACTCCCTACGCAAATCTCCAGCAAGCATGTGCTGCCCCCCTAAAGCTATGAAACTCCCAAAATAAATAATGAGAGGAGGAAAGATTCCCTTTTCCTCCGCGCAACGTTCCGTTAAAATAAGGCATTGCATAAGCCACTCATTTTGCTTTTTGCAGGTTTCCCAAAAAAAATACTGAAGGCGCAGAAAATATCTTGTCACGATTCCTCCAAACAAGCAGTAAAATTAGCTTCCATTATTTTAAGGAAACTCACCGCATTCTTATGCCTTGCATGCATTTATGCATTTTCCTTTTTAACTAATCTACCTTTTCCATTTTTAATTATATTAACCCTTTTTTAAATGTGGATAGCGCATGGGAAAAGTGGGACATTCTCATTACTTCAGAGTGTTCTTAACATATATAAGGCATTAGGGTCGCATTAAGATTAAGGAAAAATGTGTTATACCCCTTTTTAATTATTAACCCTTTTTCCTTTAGTCATAATAACTTCTTCTAACTATATTAACCTTTTTCCTCTATAATTACGAGTAAGTGTCTACTTCTTTTTATCCTTTTGTAGCATTTGTCAATCTGCTTAGTATAGGGAAACTATCTTATAGATACCAAAGACTGTCATGCTAGTAATTAAACACTACTCCTTATTCTCTTTGTATTTACCAGTACACAATGATTATTCATTGAGTTTCTTGGTTTCCCCTTTTCTGGAAAGCCCTTTCACCCTAGTGGGTTCGTCGCCAAATGTCGTTTTAGTCGTTCGAAGCTTTCAGTCGTTAACCTTATCAATTATAACCACAACTTGACAGAGGTTTATAGTCGATAGTTACAGTGATATTTACTTACACTGTGAGCTCTAGGTCAAGGTGGCAAGGGATGTTACAGTACCCTAGCATAATATAACCTACTATATCCTAGGTTAGCCTACTCTACCATACTCTAGCCTAGAATAGAGAAGACTACCCTAGCTTATCCTATCCTACTCTAGCCTAACCTATTGTATCCTAGCATAATCTAACATACTCTATCCTAGCCTAGTCTACTCTAGCATACTCTAGCCTAGAATAGAGAATCCTACCTTACCTTAGCCTATCCTACTCTAGGATAACCTATCCTACGTATCTTATTCTACTCTACCCTAGTCTTTTCTATCATACTCTACCCTATTTTAGCCTAGCCTACTCTAGTTGAGCCTCATCTAGCATACTCTACCATACTCTACTCTATCCAAGCACATTCTAGCCTAGCCTAGCCTACTCCACTCTAGGCTAGCCTAGCCTAGCCTACTCTAGTCTAGCATACTCTAGCCTATTTTACCCTAGCCTACTCTAGTCGAGCTTCACTAAGCATACTCTAACCTAATCTAGTTTATCCAAGTACATTCTAGCCTAGCTTAGCCTACTCCACTCTAGGCTAGCCTAGCCTAGCCTACTCTAGTCTAGACTTCTCTATCATACTGTTCTCTAGCTTAACCTAGTCTACTCTAGTCTATCTTAGCCTAATCTATCCTATCCTATTTTATCCGAGCCTACTCTCGCCTACTCTATCGTGGCCTACCCTTTCCTATCCTATCCCACTCTATCCTAGCCTCGCCTAGTTTACTCTAGCTTAGCCTAGCCTAGCCAAGCCTACTCTAGCCTAGATTAGTCTAACCTATCCTACCATAGCCTACTCTACCCTTGCTTACTCTCACCTAGCTTAACCTCCTCTAGCATATCCTAACCTACTTACGACCAACCTACTCTAGCCTAGCCTACTATAGCAAATTGTACTCTACTCTACTCTAACCTACTCTACCACTCTAGCTTATTCTACACTAACCTAGTATAAGCTAGCCTAACCTAACCTAGCCTAAGCTAACTTACTCTAGCCTAATTTAACCTAACCTTTAACACATTACCTTACCCTAGCTTTCCTTAAGAAAACTACCTTCATTTTCCTACTCTAACCTCATCTATCCTAGCTCATATTATTCTATCCTAGCTTAACCTAAGGAAGAATTCTAACCATAATTCTATTTTTTAACACATCAATTGTAACAATACAATGTCTAACTTAATGAAAATGAATTTTTTAATATCAAATACCAAACGACATATCCATTATTCCATTTGAAATAAAAATTACATGGTTTTAATAAATCAAACAAAATGTTACAATTGATTACAACAACCACATAATAGAGAAATTTGCTAAATGTACAATGTACTCTAAAAATAAGAAAAAACCATAAAAAATAAATAACATAAATTGTAAATTCATAAAAAAATTCATTAAAAAAATATAAAATAAATTATATAGATAGTCTTTATATAAAGATATTCAATTTAAAATATAATAAATATCTTACTATTCAATTTTATTTATAATTAATTATTATATAATAAATGTTTTTTAATGTATATAAAATAGTCACATGGAATTTTCTATTTATTTAATTAATTAATAAAAAGAAACTACACAAATAAAAATAAATAATAAATAATAAGTAATAAACCTTGGATTCTAATAAAATAAAACTAATAAATCTTTGATAAATAAAACTAAATGTTATATAAAAATGTGTTAAAGAGATACTAAATTTCTTTGTACTTTTAACATATAGATTTTTATTGAGCAGTTAATTATAATAAATCTTTCATGCTCGTAAAATAAAACTAATAATTTTTTATACTAATAAAGTAAAATTAATATTTTTTTAATTCCTAAAAAAAGTAATAAGTAAATATTATATAAAAATGAAATATTCTAAGAAAATAAATTAATAAAGCTTTGATTTATGGAAAAAGTAATAACTAAATTTTATATAAAAATGGAGAAACTGAATTACTTACCACCACTAAAAAAAACTAATAAAATTTTATACTGAAAAAGCCAAATTAATAATTTTTTTATTCCTAAAAAATAAAATAACTAAATTTTATATAAAAATGAAATATTCTAAAAAAATGAAACTAATAAATCTTTGATTCCTCGAAAAAAGTAATAACTAAATTCTATATAAAAATGAAGGAGAAACTAAATTAATTACTACCACTAAAATAGATTTTTATTATTCAATAGTTTATTAAGAGATATAAATTTATTAAAACTTTAATATAAAAACATTTCAGTTTCATAAGAGTAAACAATAAAAATCATTGGTTGTTTGTTTAAAAAACATAAATATGTCTAATGAGTTTGATAACACATGGGAGAATAAGAAAAAGCTAAATGATGTAAGAAACCCTAAACTGTTAAATTATTCATAAAATCTAAAAAAAATTGGGTAAACCCCCCAAAAAAGGTAAACTATTCATAATATCTATAAAAAAAAAAATCCTTCCAAACTAAAAAATAAAAATCACCTTCCAAATTAAAAAATAAAAATCACCCAGAATGGAGGAATGAATTAGCCTAAATGTAAATCACCCTGAATGGAGGAATGAATTAGCCTAAATGTATCGTGTTGCTCTTTCAAACATGGATCTATCTAGACTAGCCCTTTACCATTTGGGCTTTCCTCGTTAGCTCTTAAAAAGTAGCTTATAAACCCCAAAAAATAAAAACCCAAAAAATATTGACGACTAAAAAACTAGAAATTGAGGACCAAATTGACTACCAAAAAAACAAAAAACACTCCCCAAAGTATTGGGTGGCTCAAATTATCATATATACCGGTGGCTCAAATTCTCATATATACATGTAGCTCAAATTCTCTAGCCATGACATCATCGAGAACATATACTTGTAGCAGAAAAATAATAAAAATCCCCAACATATTGAGTGGAAAAAAGCCAAAGCCAAACATACTTGCAACTCAAATTTGTTCCATGACTTGTTTTAATTGCTTGAATCGTTACCTAGACAACATAAAATATTTGCAATCTGAACATAACAGAGCCCAACATAAAATACTTGCAGTCAAATTGATAGAATCAAAGAAAATATATAGGTGAGATTTTAGATAACAAGGAAGAGATTCAGACTATTGAATGTACTCACAATGAAAATAGGGTTTCCTAGAAGAGTGGAGAAAACAACAATAATATGTACCTTTGAGTTGTTCAAGCGACCTTCTCTTGAAGTTGTTTGGTACAGGAGACGATCCAATCGAAATCAGGCTTTTCCATGACATGAGAGCAGCCGGGACCTTTTTCATAGCCATGGCATCATGGTTAAAATATTCAGAGAGAAGGTAACACAACCTATAACTCAAACTCGTTCTTGCAGACTAAAATTAACTGAATTGTCGGCTCTCATTCAAGATCGATGGGATATCCGCAGGAATCCGTTCCCCGACGCGCCGGTGGCGAAGGATGAGGAAAAAGAACCACGATAGGGCCACGGATTCATACATACCTGTATAACTCAATTCGGTTCGTAGAGGGTTTTGAAGGGATACTCGTTTTCCCTGCTCCGTCGCGCTCTTCCTGTCAATGGCAGTTTGCAGAGAGAGAAAAAGGAGGCCATGGATGAGATTATTAATGCTGAGTGAATTTACGAAAAAGGAATGTTTCAAATCTTTCAAGGAAAGGGTTTCAAAGATTATCTTTGCATCAGAACAACGGGCCACCAGGTAAACATTGTTGAACGTGAACCGCAACAACACGTCCTGCAAATCGATTGCCCCGCTGAAAGCACAAGTGTCATGAAGGCCACCCCGCCATGAAGGCCTTCTGCAGGTTGGTCGTTCGGCGTTCGGGTTAAAGATCGCTTTGGGGAGAAAGTCATCGCAGAGGCTCAGGAAAGAGGGATCAAGTTCTCGTACCCAAAAGAAGCCAAACTTGAGGACCCTTCATGATTCTATGCAGAAAATAATGGCATAAAATCTACTCCACCATGGCTATTCCTATGTCCGTGGCTTTGATGTGATCTCGGAGGATATGATACGACGCAAAACAGAAGAGAGGCAACATAACAGATCCAACATAAAAGAGGAAGATAACCATATATATTTCTGCATCTCCTTTCAACGGATAGTTTTCATTTTTCTCTTCAACGGATAGGTTTTCCTTTTTTTCAAGATTTACATTATTCAAGATTTGAGTATCATACTTCAAAGATTTTGCGCTTTTTCAGTGCTTTTTCAATTTACTTTATTCAATATTTGTATTTTTTAAAGGTTTTGATTTATTTTATAGGATTCAATATCTCACATTTAAGTGAATAAGCACATTTAAGTGAATAAGATATTGAGATTTTTTTAATTTATATATAAAGTTTTATTTTTAATATAGTTTAATTTATGGTTTAATAATTAAATGGTTTAATTTTAAAATGGTGGAAATAAAAATATTTCACTTTATTAGCATATCCTTGAAAAATTCTTTATAACTCGTTTGGCATTTTGTTCTATTTTAATTCATGAAGGTGAGGATATAAATATTTCACTTTATTCTCATATCCCTTCAAAACAAATTAGCTTCACATTAGATAAAATATCACAATGTCTTAATAGCATAAATTTATCTCTTACTAACTACATTAAACATATTTTATTCTAAAAGTTATATTAGATAAACAAATCAATAATTTAAAATTAAATAACCTTTAAACCTTTACTTCTATTCATATGTAGGACAATTGTACCCCTCTCTCATTACATGAATAATAAAAACTTATTAACATATAATGATATTTTGAATAAAGATAGGCATGTTCCATACTATTCAATAAATATACTAATGCAAGAGCATTTGATGAAAATGGAAAAACAAGATTTCTATTCAACTATTGAAATTAGCATATCTATATAAAGTAAATTTAAGTAATCTCTTAATTTTATATGAATTTTGAAATTTTTATGTGGTTTACGTTGTTTTTACAATACTCAATTATGTTTTCTTTTAGGTTTTTGCTTTTATGTATACTATAAATGATTTAATTTTTAAATCTTAATTGAGCACACACGTTTTATTATAGAAACTTCCTTCTTATATATGATAGGAAATTATTATGGAATTGTCAATATTATTTCTATGAATATCATTAATGTTTGTAGTTGGAATATATTATATATAGAAAAATTAGTTAATTTGTTTTGATACAATATTTACATTTTATAATAACTCCAAAGAGGATCATATATTTCATAATAGTCATGCCTATATCTATTTTGAAATTAATTTATTTTTGTTATTACATGAAATTTTATTATATTTATTTATATCTCTATGAAATTACATTATAAGCTAATATTTAATAATTGGATCACCTTGTAAAACAATGAAATGAAAAATCTCACGAGGTTGATGATGATGAGGATGAGGGTGATGATGAGGAGGAGGAAGATGAGGGTGATGATGAGGATGATGGTGATGATGAGGAGGATGATGAATATGATGATGAGGATGAGGATGAGGCTGTCGATGAAGATGATGATGAGGGTGAGGATGAGGGTGATGAATGATGCTGATGAGGGTGATGATGACGATGAGGATGAGGGTGATGATGAACATGATGATGAGGATGATGGTGATGATGAGGAGGATGATGAGTATGATGATGATGAGGAGGAGGAGGGTGATGATGATGAGGAGGAGGATGGTGATGATGACCATGATGAAGCTGATGAGGATGATGGTGATGATGACCATGATGAAGCTGATGAGGATGATGGTGATGATGAAGATGATGAGGAGGAGGATGAGGATGATGATGAGGATGAGGGCGATGATGATGATGAGGGTGATGATGATGATGATGACCATGATGATGATGATGAGGATGAGGATGATGACGGTGATGATGATGATGAGGGTGATGATGATGATGAGGTTGATGAGGATGAGGATGATGACAGTGATGATGATGATGATGATGATGATGATGAGGATGACCATGATGAAGCTGATGAGGATGAGGGTGATGATCATGATGAAAATGAGGATGATGATGATGGTGATGAGGATGAGGGTGATGATGATGATGATGACGATGATGATGACCATGATGATGATGATTAGGATGAGGGTGATGATAATGATGATGAGGATTAGGGTGATGATGATGATGAGGTTTAGGATGATGATGATGAGGATGAGGATGAGGATGATGATGATGATGATCATGATGAAGCTGATAAGGATGAGGGTGATGATGATGAGGAGGAGAAGGAGGAGGAGGAGGAGGATGATGAGGAGGAGGATGAGGATGAGGGTGATGATGACGATGATGACCATGACGATGCTGATGAGGATGAGGGTGATGATGATGATGATGATGATGATGAGGATGAGGGTGATGATGATGATGATGAAGCTGATGAGGGTGATGGTGATGATGGTGATGATGAACAATGATGATGATGATGATGAGGAGGAGGATGATGATGATGAAGATGAGGATGAGGGTGATGATGATGATGAGGAGGATGAGGGTGGTGATGATGATGAGGATGAGGGTGGTGAACAATGATGCATTAGGACAAAAAAAAATTAGTTAAAATTTACCTATAGAACCATTAGAATTTACCTAGTTCAATTATGCTAGCAACATTGAAGAACTTCCATGAAGTAATCTATAGTGGGAACCCACCACCCATACAACTTTGAAGTAGCTAGTAACATTGTGAATCTAGAAGCCATGCAACATAAATTAGCTCTAAACATAATTCTATATATCGCATCTGTGTTACAGCATGTTAATATCGCATATGCGATATAACACATATGTGATATGAATAATATATAACGCATATGCGATATAGCTTATTCATATCCCATATGCATTATTTTAAAATTTCAATAATTGGGTGGATTAAGGTTTGGCATTAGGTTTGGAAGCAGCTTCAGAATACCGAACCTATTAGCTAGGACAAATCAACGAGGGCTATTTCTTTTCTTTTATAACTCTATCAATATGCTCAAATTAGATGGCTTGTTTTGATATGACATACACAATATTTTTTATGAAAATGTACAATATTGTAGAGTACGGAATGACGATTCTGAATATGTAATTTTTTCCTTCAAAACTATGTTTTATTTATTTATAATTATTTTTCTAAATGACACATGTTAGTTTTCGAAAATACATACATCGATTGTTTGTTATATAACTTTTGATTTCCATCACCATTTCCCAAAAAAACTATATGGTGCACTAGACGAGATTAAGCTCTATGATCTTATATTAATAAATCAAGGATTTCATTAATTTTTGCCACTAAAGTGTTGCACCCGCACATAAGGTTTTATTTTCAAACTTTTCTCACTTCAATAATTAATAATAATAAAAAAATAATTCATGAAATTTTTTGAATAAATAGTGTTGCACTAGGCCCATATGTCCTTTATATGTTTGCAATATTTTATCTCAAATGGAAATCATTTACCTCATATATTGCTGCACCCGCAAAAACATATATGTTAAGATGTGTTGAAAATTTGAAAACTCACTTTCATGGAAACTAATTTTATAATCATTTACACACATTTTCTCTGCAAAAATGCAATATATTATGAAATCTAATTCAATTACCTATCTTTTCTCTTTTTACTTCATCTTCAAATAAGTTAGGGAAGTACCCCTAATTGTCACCTAAAGTCAGAGTTTTCTGTTTATTCCAGTATTATGTGGCATCTAAAGTGTCTTTAAAGGAGTCCATGATTGTGCATCAGCCCATACACTTTCCTATCCTAGCCTACTCTTAGTTTAAACCTATCCTAGCCATTCCTATCTTACTCTAGCGTAGCCTATGCTACTTTAGACTACTCTACTTTATCCTACTCTACTCTAGCATACTCTACTATACAGTTACCTAACCTATTCCGACCTACTCTACTCTAGCCTATCCTTATCTAACCTATACTACTCTAGCCTAGCATATTATATCCTATACTAGCCTACTTTATCCTACTCTATCCTGTTCTAGGATATCCTATCATATTCTATCATAACCTACTCTAGCCTATCCTATCCTACTATATCCCATCCTATCCTAGCCAAGCATATCCTATCCTATCCTACTCTATCCCACTCTATCATACTCTACGCTATCCTATTCTGGTCTAGCCTAACCTACTCACTGCTAGTCGTCTAGCCTAACCTATCCTAGCAAACACGAGCAAACACTAGTCTAGGCTATCCTACTTTGTTGTATACTACTCTACTCTAGCTTATCCTATCCTACTCTAGACTAGATTATTCTCTCATATCCTAGCCTACTTTAGAGTACACTAGCATACTCTATCCTAGTCTAGTATAGCCCACTATAACCTATTCTACACTAGGCTATCCTAGCCTAACCTTATCTAACCTGACCTAGCCTACTCTATCTTAGCCTTACATGGCCTTACCTAGACTACTCTATCCTATCAAAGTCTAGGCTAGCCAACTCTAGCCTAGTGTAACATAGCCTAGGCTACTTTAACTTGGCCTAGCCTAGCATACTCTAGCCTAGTCTACTCTAGCCTAGCTTACTCTATTTTATCCTACTCTACTCTATCTTATCCTACTCTATTCTAGCTTACTGTAGCCTACATTACTGTGCTATGTACTATCCTACTCTAATCTAGCTTACTCTAGCTTACTATACTCTACTCTAACATGGCCTACTCTAGTCTATACTCGACTATTCTACCTTAGCATATACTAGACTATTCTACATTATACTATTTTTTCCTAGCCTACCCTACTTTATCCTATTCTCTCCTACTATTGCCTAGACTAGAATAGCCTAACCTAGCCTACTCTATCTTATCATAGCCTAGCCTAGACTAGCCTAGCGTAGCCTAGCCTAGCCTAGCCTACTTTATCCTAGCCTACCATAGCCTACTCTAGTGTACATTGGCCTAGCCTAGCCTACCATAGCCTACTCTAGTGTACATTGGCCTAGCCTATCCTAGCCTACTTTATCCTAGCCTACCATAGCATACTCTAGTGTACATTGGCCTAGCCTAGCCTACCATAGCCTACTCTAGTGTACATTGGCCTAGCCTAGCCTAACCTAGTCTAGGCTTTCCTAGCCTACTCTAGCCTATGCTATTCTACCCTATCATATCCTATCCTAAGCTAGCCTAACTTAGCCTACTCAAGCCTATCCTAGCCTAGCTAATGCTAGCATACACAAATCTAGGATAGCATACTCTAGGCTAGCCTACTCTACTGTATCCTACTCTACTCTACTTTATCCTACTCTACTCTACTCTAGCGTATTGTGGCCCACACTACCCTATCTTATCCTCTCCTATTCTAGCCTAGCCTATTCTGGCATAGAGTAACCTACCTTATCCTACTCTCTCCTACTCTAGCCTAGCCTAACCTAGCTTAGCCTAGCCAATCATATTTTATCGTAGTGCAACCTAATGTATCATACACTAATGAAGCTAAGATTCCCTTAACCTACTCTAACCTAGCCTACCTTAGCCTCAAATATCCTAGCCTATCACCATACCTTACCCTATCCTGATTAACTTGACCCAACCTACCTTAGAGTTTATTCTAACCTAGCATAGGCAATCTACTTGACCTTAATCTGCGTAGACTAGGATACCTTTTCCTAGTCTAACTTTAATCTAATATCCTGAAGAAATATTATGTTTACATGAATAAGCCTAAGCATGGATCTTAACCATAATCCTAATTGTATGCACATGAATTATAATCTAACAATAAAATATATATAACTTAATGAAAACCCATCTTTTTAATGCCAAATAGCTCATCCATTATGCCATTTTATATTAAAATTACATGGTTTTACTTTAAAAAAAAAACCATACAAATAACTACAAAAAACACATAATAAAAAATATTATGAATGTGGAATAATGCATCATTGGTATGCACATTCAATCTGTTAATCGATCTCTTCTCATCTTAAATAACATTAGTCCCCTACTCCTCTCCTACTCAGTCGAATCTAGTCCACATGGAGGAAGCTTCTCTCTTTAGCATCTCAGAGATGATTTCATTGATTCTTTTCAGTAAGCACGTGGGAAGTTGGTAACAGTTAAAAGGGTAAAAGAAGAAGGAGTAAGCTTAAGCATTAATAGTAATTGCTTGATGGGTATACTCCTGCTAAACGGTTTATTCCAAAGGTGGGTGACTATAATAACTTCCATAGTCCGAGGTCCAACTAGGCCCCATAGAGAGAGCAATTAGTCAAATTGCATATGTATTTGGGGACAACCAGCAATCTAGATATCGGGAAGATTATGTCATTACAGATGATGGTGGGCCTGAGTATAAGTTCAGAGAAAAATTCACATTAAAAATATCTAACATTAATAATAAATTTATAAATACAAAATAAAAAATAAATTTTATAGAGAGTTTTTTATATAAAAATATTCAAATTAAGATATAATATATTTATATAAATATATATCATATAATAAATGTTATTTTTTTAAGTACAGAAATTAGTCAAATACAATTTTTTCATTTGTTTAATTAATTAAAAACAAAATAATAAAACTTCCATTCTATTAATTAAAATAAAACTAATTTTAAATTAGTAATGATACTTTAAATTAATTAAAAGGCATAAGGTGGTGTTAACTATTAGGCTAGGCTACTGTTTATGAAAATCTAAATGTAATCAATATTGCGGATACAGGTAGCCGTTGCCGAATCCATGGAATCACAAATGGAGCTCGAGTTCATACCAGGAGGGTTATGAAGGGCGTGAATCACTACGTGGAACCCTTGCCATAGCGATGGTGTAGCAATTATGATATTGGGAATCCATGGCCATACAACCACCCTATTGGGAACCCATGTCCGTACAACCATTGCAATTATAATATTGATTGTGTAGCAATTATAGTATTGGTAATCCATGGCCATACAACCACCCTATTGGGAACCCATGGCCATACAACCATTGCAATTATAATATTGGGGGCGAAGCTAGGAGAAGCCTCGGCGAAGCTGTAGGTCAAATTCCTTATCCATGACATCATGCTTAAACTTTTGAGAGAGGAAGGAGAACCTAGTAAAATACATACATGTATCAGATCGTTTGATAGGGGCTTGATTCGTATCAGATATCTTCCTGCCAATCCCGGTTTGCATCAAAACATAACGGATGACGAAAAGAACGTGCCACAAAGATTCATTTGAGGACGTCTTTGAAGGGCATCGTTGTTGAAATATTCAGAGAGAAATAAACAGAACCCAGAGCCATACTCAAATTAGTTCATGAATGACTTCGAAGGAGCCATACACACTTGTAACTCAAATTCGTTCATGAAGGGTTATGAGGAGCTAAAATTGTATTGGAGACTCAATGGTGGTTTGCAATAAAATTGAGATGTGAGATAAAAAGGAAGCTATGGATCAGATTCGAGATTATCAATGATACATTAATAATGCTGAATGAATTTACAGAAAGGAATGTTTCTAACATTTCAAGGAAAGGGTTTCAAAGGGCTCAATTTCATTGATATGGAAGAACTGTCTCGTAATCCGAACATAACAGAGCCAACATTACAGAACAAATCCAACGTTAAATATTTGCAATCCTAACAGAACAGAGCCAACATTACAGAACAAAGCCAACATTAAATATTTGCAATCCTAACAGAACAGAGCCAACATTACAGAACAAAGCCAACATTAAATATTTGCAATCCGAACAGAGCAAAGTCAAACATAAAATAGTTGCACTAAAATGGATAGAATGAAAGAAAATATATGCCTGAAATTGTAGATAACAAGATATTAAGATTGTTGAATGTACTAACAATGAGAAGTAGGGTTTCGTAGAAGACTACATAAAATAACAAGAACATGCACCTTTGAGTTGTTCAACCGACTATCTCTTGAAGTTGTTTGCTATAGGAGACGATCCAATCCATGAAATCATACACCCAAACTCTGACTCTGGTGCTGAAACACATAGGAGTCAACCACACAGGCTCCCAAACGCGCATACGATTCACTTTTGATTTGGAGCTCTCGTTCTTCGAAGCGTCCGTTCAGTTTGTATTTCAAGAGTTTAAGCAGCCCCGACATAAGTGTTTACTTTATCCAAGATTTGGACATGCCGTTATTCAAGCTTTTGAGCTTTTTTGGTTTTCGCTTTTTTGCTTTTCTTTTTGATTTGGTACTTTTGTTTTGGATTTTGTGTTCTTTAGGTTCTCGTTTTTGTGTTGGACGTGTTATTTTTATATGTTTTTGTGGTTCTTTCAGTTTTGATTTTGTACTTTTATTATTTTTATGAAGTAAGATTCAATGGAGATACATTTCAATAAATAGGATTTATTTAATGTACTTTTTTTAAAGTTATTTTATTGGAGATTTTATAATTTTTATAAATAATTTTGGTTGAAATTTTATAATTTGTATGTAAAATTTTAATTTTAATAGTGTTTAGTTTATGTTTTAATAAATAAAATCATAAAAATGGAAATAAAAATATTTTATTTTCTTCTTATATCATTGAAAAATTCTCTAGCTTTATGTTTTGAGAGAATTCCACAATGTCTTAATGTCTCAATAGCATAGGATTACTTATTAGTAACCATATTAATGCTTCTTTGATACCAAAATTTATATTGGAGAATTATTATCTTTGGATTTAACTAGAAATTAAAAATCCATGAAACCTTTATTCTAATATGAAATATTTACCCTCTTTAATATACCAATAATACATATTGAATAACACATAATCATATTTTGAATAAAATGGGTATTCTCCTTGCTCTTCAATCAATATATTTATTAATGCAAGAGCATTAAATCAAACTTAAATCCAAGATTTTTATTACACTATTGTAATTAACATTGTTATGCAAAGTAAAATTAAGTAATCTCTTAGTTTTATATGCATTTAAAAATGTTTATGTAGTTTATGTTGTTTTTACCACAATCTCTTATATTTTATTGTAGTTTTTTATTTATGTATATTTTAAATTATTTTATTTTCCCAGTATAATTGAACACTCTTATATATAATAGGAAATTATTATAGAATTTCCAATATCCATTTTATGAAGGTGTTTAATGTTTTTAGGTGTGATAATATCCATAAAAATATTAGTAGTTAATTTGATTTGATAAACCATTAACATTTTAGGATAACTCCAAGGAGGATCATACCATTCATTTTAGTGAGGCCTCTCTCTATTTTGAATTTTATTTGGTTTTGTTGTCGTTTAAAATTCTATTTTATTTATTTAAATTTGTATGGAATTTTATTATAAGTTGATATTTATTTATGGCATCACCTTGTAAGATAATGAAATGACAAATTGTCTTTAAGTCTCCCTTTCCCTTTATAGATAAGAGTAGAAAAATTATTATTGCCTCTTGATGGTTTTGTTTACCCTACCAATTTGACACTTTCTTAAGTTGATGAAGGATTTGTAAAATGTTATATGAAGATCTAAGAAATTGTTCCCCTTGTAAGTTGTTAATATCTTATGGTTTTGTTATGTTTGGCAGGTAAGACTTACAATATCATTGAAGCATGTAATACACCTAATAATTGTTAATTTGTTTTATATACTTTTTTGAATATTTTGATAATAGAGTAGAAATAAATTCCATTCATTGCACATCTTAAAAGTCCAAGGGGGTGACAGCAAAAGACCAACGGAAAGGAAGAAGGGTAAACAGTATATCATATATAAATGATCCTATGCCATGTTTTCAGAAAAGCTAAAAGCTATCAAGAGTCAAAACTCCTTGAAAAGAAACAATTCATATCAAAGAAAAGCTTAAAAAGCATGAATCTCAAAATTGTCGAAAGTTCCTCTCCGTCTGTGAGATGAAAAGCCAATACTTTCTCTCACACAAAAGGGCACTATGGGATAGAGGATCCTGAATAAAATTTAGAAAGAAAGGAAAATGGAGGACTCACAAGAACTAAAAGTTCAAATGGCACAAAAGTGCAATTGGCATGGGAATGAGGAACAAAAGGATAATACTGCTTACTATCTGTTACAATCCTGTGGTGTCCCAGCCTGAAACTATGTAAGGACAGGTAAAATAAACCTCATTTATTATGCCTCAAAAGAGTTATTCAGACTTGCCTCATTTCTGATGTTCCCATTTCCTTAAGAATGGACTACTTCTCAATGATTTAAATGCATAAGTTGATCAGCCGAGGGATACAAGCTTCTAGAAGATTTTGACTTTTATTCAGACGGTCTTGCACTGGGAAGGACTTAATTCAGAAATCTGGGGTTCACTACGTAGTCTCCAATTGTTGCAGCTGCAACAATTTCCCAAAAGTCTAAAAAATTTTAGGACCCCCCTTTGTTTGGATTAGCTTGATTTTCTTCCCTAATTTGATCTAATGATTTTTTAGAACATTTTTCCTAATGCTTGGGTTGCTCTACTACTTGAGTTGATTCCTTCCCTAAGGCATGAAGCAATCTTATGTTTGGTTAGACCCTATTTCTGCCTTTGAATGCAATTTCACCACACTGAATCGAAAGTTTATTTGATTGACATTCCTACCATTGCAGAAGAATATTAAGTCGTGACTTCGACTTTTTGTCTGATGCATTGGTTAATCGGCTGATTTTTCGGTTTAGATCAAAAGGTTTTGCCTTTCCTTTTCCCACCATTGTGGATGGGCATTTGGTTTGACTTCGGTTTCTTTTTCAACTTACTCATTTTACCTCAGTTGATTTTTTTTTTTTTTTGGTTTACTTCGGGCAGGTTTATCCTGTCTTTCCACCGTTGCAGATGAGTTTATGTTTTTCGTTGGTAGGTTTTGTTATTTCTTTTCTATCGTTGCGGACGGCAAACTGCTTTCCCTCTTGATGGTGGCTTGTTGTTTCATTGAAGCCCATAAGTCTCCGTCTGCCCCCGTTGCGGCTGTCGAAAGCTTTCTTCTTCCATTCATTTGAGTCATTTGATCATCCGCCGTTGTGGAAGGTAAGACCTTTGGTAGCTCCGCCATTGCGGAGGGGCACTTGCTTTCGGTTTCTGATTTAAAAGCGGTCCAACCTCCGATGTGTATGACAGGGACGAAAGGCTTGGTGCTTTGATCATCTGCCGTTGCTGAACCGCGTGCCCTTTCATCTTCCAATTCAAAAGCCCTCCGACGTCCGATATTTTAGTTTTTTCCCGCCATGCATATTTTCGCGAATGGATTAACACTTTGGTTGTCTGCCATTGTGGAAGGAAGTTTGCTTTCAACTTCCGACCCAAAAGCGGTCCGCCATCCGATCTTTTACTCACTGCGAGAGTTTGGTCATCTATATATATGGGGTTGAGATATTTTTTTTTCTATTATTATTTTTCAAGATGTCGTCGACTGTCATGCTTTGTCACTATCATGCTGGCGTACTCGCGTCCAGGTGGCAACTGTGGGAGCCTGACCATCATCGACCTGCCATACTCACTGTATAGCCAGGTAGGCTCTTTGTTGACCTTCCTGTTATGTTTGAACTGTGTTTGCTTTCTACGGTAGTTTGTTTCGCTGGCCGTTTTTCTTGTCCCATTGAATTACGAGCTTATATAGCTGGGTTTTTTTTTTTTGTATCTTCACCATCCATGGGAAGGCGGTTTTACCTTTAGAACAGTTTTCTCACTGCCGTTTTTCCACAACCCTGCGCGTAGAGAGAAAAAGGGTTTGGCTTGGATGGCCGTTACGCTGTCCGCGCCAAACCTCCCTAAGTAATGATGTATGGTGGAAATAGGTTGTCCATGGCCCTACCTGGTGAATTCGGGACTTTTTGTCCATTTTTTGGGTTTCTTGTATTGTTCAAACCCCCAAGCATGTTCTTCACGTTCTATCACGCGGCCCGAGTCGAGATCAGTGGTTGAAACCCTAGTCGGTTTAAAGAAATTTATCGCTACTTTCATTCTATTGGCCATAGGCTACGTAGGCACGGTTTTTCCCGGGCACTGTTGTAGTCTCGCACATGTTTACCCCATTTGTCCAGCACAACGAAATGATAATGCCACTCGTAGAGAGCGGTTGTTTTCTTCATGTAGTATAGATTTTTTTCCCCGCTTGATTATTATCAATTCCTAGAAAAATACTATAAAATAGCATTCCCATCGAATAAGGCGCAGGTTGGCCATGGATGGGGAAATAATATATTGATGCAAAGAGATGGTGCATTGATAAAAAATTCGACCTTGTGGTTCAACAGATAGACTTGGGGTTTCTCATGCAAGTATGTTTTCGATCCTCTAGGAGTTAGTTGCGAGGAACAACACCTTCAGTTTTTTTTTTGCGATAGTGGTGACAGTTTATTTACTACAATTCATCTACTATATAAAATTTTCATACTTCAAGAAAAAATAACACATACGCTAATTAGAACCCAAATACTTCTTTAGAGCTTTATTTCTGTAAAAATAAACATAAGAATTGATTCTCATAGTAAAACTATGTTTAAACAAACATTTAAGTTAAAATAATCAAATACGACGTAGAGAGATTCCAAGCAAAATCACCAAATATATCTAGGTAAACAAAACACATTCTCTATGAATAGAAGGCTTATATACACACTTCAACTATGTTTAAAAATTAATAAACATACATTTTACCAATTCATGTTTAGGTCTTCCATACCCACAAATAGAAAGATGTAGGATAAATATTTAATTAAAACATAACCATGATATCAATATACAATTGAAAAACCATCAAATTAAATATCTAAGAAAACCAATTAGAGTAAAAACCAAATCAAACAATATTTAAGAACTGACTATCCACCAAAATGATTCACATTCAAATATTTATAACAACCAATTACAAATTCTACGATTGTCTTGTGCCAATTTTTAAAGCACTCTATACTCATTTACCAAATCGCCATGAATTCTCAAATTGATGTACAAACCCAACAATTGATAGTTAAAAATCCAACTTATCTTAAAATTCAGCAGAAGTTGTAAAAGATGTCTTCAAATGAATCTGTGCTTTGCTTTTTTTTCTAGTCTGTTATTTTTTTATGCAAACACAGATTGGAAATAAGATATTTCATATTTATCAAGCCCTCTAAAATGATCGTATGCATCTACATATATAAAAAAAAATCTTACTTCAAGCAAAAATCACAGATACACTAAGTAGAACTGAAAGGCTTTCTTATGAGCTTTATTTCTATAAAAATAAATATAAGTCTTGATACCGATAGTAAACCTATGTTAGAAATAAATTTAAATTAAAATAATCAAATATTACGTAGATGGATTCCAAGCAAAATCATCATATATATCTAGGTAAACCAAACACATTCTTTATGAGCCATACATACTTTAAGTCTATTTAAAAATTAATCAACATACATTTTACCAATCCATGTTTAGGTGTTCCATACCCATAAATAGAAATATCTAGGATAAATATTTAATTAAAACATAACCACGATATGAAGATGCAATTGAAGAACCATCCAATTAAAGATATATGGAAACCAATTAGAGGAAAAACCAAATCAGGAAACATTTAAGAACCAAATATCCAACAAAATGATTCACATCCAAATATTTATAACAACTAATTAAAAATTCTATGATGGTCTTGTGCCAATTTTTAAGTCGATTATATTTTTCAAACATGAAAATGATTCTCCAAATGTGAAGAAGGGTTGAAGTGAATTAAATTGCCCTTTGTACATGCCTTTTAACTCTTGCATGAGAAAATAACATAAAAACATGGCAAATGCCTATTGTGCCTTGGCATTTTCTATAAGTTTTTGATACCATAGATAAAATACCATTGTTATGTCAAGTCACTTTCTTTATCTATCCATGGGTAATGAGTTCTCTTCCATTTTTCAATTTTATGATTTCTATTGTTGTTTTCTAGTTTTTTTCATTGTTTTTTTCTTTTCTCTGATACATAGAAATGTGTTGCTATCAATATCAATGGGTAAAAACACATGTAAAATAACATAACCATTGTGGAAATTCATGGTAATATTCATTTTCTTGCATGTCACCATTGGAAAATTTAATAGCTACATTTGATTTTGCGCACATCACCATTGTACAAATTAATGGTAATGTTTACTTTTGTGATTGTCGCCATTAATGATACTGTGACGACTATCCCTCAAGCATTGCAACTATTTTAATTGATTTAATATAAATGGTGATGATCCTTTATCACACACTAACATCACCACATATAAAACAATAATTATGGTGATTAACGTCTCATCACTATGAGTTACTCTTATTCATGGGAAATAATGATGGGAATGAATCATCCCCATATATGCGTTAATGGTGATGGTCATTAATTTCCCATAATCACAATTTACTAATGTTCATAGGAAATGATGATGCTCATTTACCATCCCCATATATGTATCAATAGTGAGGGTCATTAAAGGTTTGTCACTAAAAAGTCACTATCGTTCGTAGCAAATGCTGAAAATAATTGATCATCATCATATGTTTTTCAATTTTTAGGGTCACTAAGGACATGTCACTATTATTGATAGGGAATGGTCACAAACCAACACTAATAATGGTTAATGGTCATGGACCCACATTGTCTCCGTATCTCCTTTACTTTTGGCTACATTTCCTTTGGAGACATATTTTTTGGTGGAAAACATTGTCATCATATATGCATCACTAGTGAGGGTCATTAAAGCTATGTTACTATTGTTCCTAATATTTGTCCATAATCATTGATCGTCACTAATAATTATTATTGGTGGTATAACTAGGCCATTTCCATATCTCCCTTCATATTGGCTATTCTTCCTTTGGTGACATTCTAATTTTGGTGATGGAGAGCCTTTTGAATATCACCAATGAGGTTATGGTGAAAATTTTTTCTCCTCACAAAACTTAATTTTTGTTGTGGTGAATCTATCCTAGTCCACACTAGACTACTTTATTCTAGAATACAATACTCTACTTTAACCTATCTTATTGTTGTCTATCCTTTCATATCATACCGGACACTATCCTAGACTAGCCGAGCCTACTCTATCTTGCTCTAGCCTACACTAGCCTAGCCTAACCTATCCTACTATACCCTAACCTATCCTACTATGGCCTACCCTATCTTACATTTAATTTTTTGCACATCATTATTGTAGAAATTAATGGTAATGTTTACTTTTGTGATCGTCACCATTAATGATACTCTCACAACTATCCCTCAAGCATTGCAACAATTTTTATTTATTTTTAATATAAATGGTGATGATCCTTTATCAAACACTAACATGACCACATATAAAAGAGTAATGATGGTCATTGAAGTCTCATCACTATGAGTTACTTTTATTCATGGGAAATAATGATGTTCATGAATCATCCCCATATATGCATTAATAGTGATGGTAATCAATTTTCCATCATTACAAGTTACTAATTTTCATAGGAAATGATGATGCTCATTGACCCATGGGGTCTTCCTTAGTGAAACCATGCCATATCATGTTCATTTGTGGTGTATGAAACAATATCCCTAATTTCAATAAATATTGGAAAATAGCTGCCAAAATCATTTTTTTAACCCCCTCTGAATATGCCTTCCCAAATTTCAAAAAAAAAACTATTTTCACTATATATTTTATTCATGTATTTTTTCATTTGAATTTTTATACTCCTTTATATATCTACCTAGTATGTTGACATGATACCCCTCTTATGACCCCACATGCATTCTACAATGCACCTTGCTTATTTCGATGTATATTGTGGATGCACATTACTTCAGCCATAATGCAATTAATTAGCCACATATCATTATTATTTGTGGCATATAATGGTATAATGAAGATCTAGGAGACCACTCCTTATACGTCACAAAGCTTCTTGAAATTATTAAGAAATGTTAGGATATAGTACGTTAAGCTAAGCCATAGTAAGCTATCCTAAAATAGCTTATCATAGTTTAATGTAAGCTATCCTAGACTACTTTATTCAAGCCTACTCTATCCTACCTTAATATACACTAGCCTATCCTAACCTACTATACTCTACCCTAGCCTACTCTATCATAGCCTACTGTAGCCTATCCTAGCTTAACCTAGCCTAGACTAACCTATTCTACTCTTTCTTAACCTAGCCTACTCTAGACTATCCTAGAATACCCTATCCTACACTAGCCTAGCTCACT
>LPNX010438143.1:97235-109851 GCA_001517045.1 Pseudotsuga menziesii
TTGCTTTCGATCACTCTATGTGGAGTGCGGTTCTGTACATACACTGCTGTTCTAGCAGCTTCAGCCCAAAGATGCATAGGTAGATCTTGATCATGGAGCATGGCTCTTGCAGCTTCCATGATAGTTCTATTCTTCCGTTCTGCAACCCCATTCTGTTGAGGATTATAAGGAGTGGACAACTCCCTCTTAATCCCTGATTCCTTGCATAGCTCTTTGAATTCATTTGAAGTGAATTCTCCACCATTATATGATCTAATGGTCTTGATCTTCTTTTCAGTATGGTTCTCGATCAAGGCTTTAAATTCCTTGAACTTGCTGAATAATTCATCTTTGTTCTTCATAAAATAAATCCATGTTTTTCTAGAAAAATCATCAATAAAAGAAACATAGTATGCATACTCGCTTAGTGAGTTTGATGACATTGGACCGCACACATAAGAATGGATGATTTCTAGAATGCTTTTGGCTTTGCTTTCACTGCTAGGAAATGTCTTCTTTGTATTCTTCCCTTTCGCACATCCTTTGCAAACTCCATCATGCTTTGCTTGGAATTCTGGAAGACCTTCAATAACTTTGCTTGCAATAGTTAGTGCTCTGTAATGCACATGTGAAAGCCTTCTATGCCAAAGCTCATTTGGCTCAACTGAATCATGGATCAAGGCTTGTTCTGGATGTCCCTTCAGTTTGTACAAACCTCCTTCTTGTTCCCCAATCACTACTGCATCATCAATTGACTTTCCTTTTGGCCACATGATGACTTGACCATCTATGAATGCAACCCGCATTCCTTTTGCATCCAATGCTGAAATGGATAGAAGATTCTTCTTAAGTCCTGGAACAAACAATACTTCTTTCATTGTTAGAGACTTACCAGAGTCCAGTTTGTAAGAAGATTCCCCACTACCTTTTATTGGATATTGGTAGTCATCTCCTAGTTTCACCTTGTGAGGTGATTCATGTTCTGACAATCTCACAAAAGATTCCTTGAATCCCGCCATATGTTTGGAGGCTCTCCTATCTATAATCCAATCATGACTACCATGAGTAATGTTACCTGTGAGAGCTGATATCAAAACATATTCATCCTCGCTTTAAGAATCTTCACTTTCATATCTGGATTTCTTCCTTGGATGGTTCATCATCCTCTGCAGCATGAGCATGATGTCTTCTTTTCCTCCCCTTCTTTTTATGAAGGTGACTTTTGTTCTTAGGACAGTCTTTTGCAAAGTGTCCTATCTCATCACATGTATAACATCTTAATCTAGATAGATCTCGTTTAGGATGAGAGTTCTTACCTTTGGGGTAATGATGTTTTCTTCTTTCCTTCTTGGAGTGAGCTGTGAGGGCTTGATCTTCATTTCCCATATTCTCTTCTCTTGCTGCTATTCGAGCTTCTTCTTGAGAACATTCTTCCCATAGCCTACTGAATTTGATCAACTTCTTCCTAGCACATATTCCTTGAATGAAGGCATCCCATGACCTAGGGAGGTCATTCAAAGTAGTCATGACAATCTCTGCATTTTCCACTTCTTCACCAACAACTTCTAATTGTTCTTTGATTTGAGAAACCCTTGTGAAGTATGACTGGATAGATTCTTTATTCTTGATCTTCACATTCTTCAATTGGTTCCTCAAGGTCATCTTCCGATTTATGTTCTTTCCTTCAAACAAATTTGTTAGGGCATCAAACATAGCTTTAGGTGTCTTGAGAGAGGACACCTGAGGGATAAGATGATCCTTAATAGAATCAGCAATGATCCTCTTTGCCATAACCATCTTCTTCTTATGGAGAGATTTTTCTTCATCTCCCTCTGGAACTGGAACCTCCTCATGGATGTAGGAGTCTAGTTCATTCTCTTCCAGGACCACGGAGATTCTATACTTCCAAGCTCGAAAATTATCAGCCCCCTCAAGCTTTTCATCAAGCTTCGTATGATGAGACATCTTTAAATAAGAACCTCAAATGGAAATACAAAAGATTTTAGATCTTACCAAGTTCAAGATGTCAAATTTGAAGCTTGAGCTGAAATCCTGCAGAGCTGGTTGAGGAGCAACTAGGGTTTTGCTTTTCTGGAGTTCTATCCACCCAATTGCCTTCAAACTTGTTCCTAACTTTGATTTTGGATAGGAGAACAATCCAGGCTTGGTCCTACTGAAAAATTCCTCTTCAATAAAAAGCCCTAATTTCCGGCCCCACTAACAAGTCCAAAACTCAAAATCCTCCGAATTGAATTCTGTTTCGACAGAAAGATGCACCCTAGGGAGGAGAGTAAGTGCACCTTACTTTTGCTGAAAAATAGTGGAGATAGGTCCACAAACAAGGAAGCCCTAGCTTCCGTAGCTGCACAGTGTCTTCTTCTCAGGTTAGCTCTGATACCATGTTAGTTTTTCAACATTTAAGCTAGCATTATAACAAGATCTTTTCACTGAGAGAATAACAAGCACAGCAATCACATAAGCACATCAATAAACAAGAGACACAAATATTTTGGGAGGGGAAACCATAAATGGAGAAAACCCCTCATCTTCCTCTAAGATAGTATCACCACAAGATGTGATCCCAAAAACAGTAAGATGACCTCCCAACACAATAGCAGCCTTCTGTCTTCTGTCAAGCCAAGAATTTCCTTCTCCAAAAGTGCGCCACACTTGAGAGAGCAAGAGAGCTAAGTCACAAGTGATAAATAGAGAGACACACACTCTCTATTTATATTAGTCCGTTCACTTGAAATTGCCATTTCACACGTAGGCTCGACCTAATAATTATTACTCGAGCCTACACCTTAATTAGTGTATAATAACTCAAGTGCCCCTAAACAGTGGGGACTTACCCAATGACTTGATATGACTTGTTTACATTATAATCCTCCCGATCGGAACATCGGGGCATAACCACATGACTCAAATACATAATAGAAACATCCCGGAATAAACATCGGGTTACAATAATATAAAATACATAGAAGAATACATTCCGAAGTTACATATACATCAACAATCATTATCTAGCCTACCCTTGACTATCCTATCCTACTCTATCCTACCCTCTAGCCTATCCTACTCTAACATAGACTAGTAGAGCATGAGTCGACCCTACCCAACTCTACCCTAGCCTACTCTAGCCTTTCCAACTCTACTCTATCCTACTCCACTCTACACAAGCATTGCCTATTCTATCCTAGCCTTCTCTATCCTACTGTATTCTAGGCTATCCTATCCTACTCTAGCCTATGCTTTTCTATCCTATCATATCCTATCCTAGCTAATTCTAGCATACACAAATCTAGGATAGGATACTCTAGGCTAGCCAACTCTATTTTATCCTACTCTACTCTACTCTACCATGTTGTGGCCCACTCTACCCTATCTTATCCTATCCTATTCTAGCCTAGCCTATTCTAGCATAGAGTAACCTACCTTATTCTACTCTCTCTTACTCAAGCCTAGCCTAACCTAGCTTAGCCTAGCCTATCATATTTTATCGTAGTGCAACCTAATGTATCATACACTAATGAAGCTAAGATTCCCTTAACCTACTCTAACCTAGCCTACCTTAGCCTCAGATATCCTAGCCTATCACCATACCTTACCCTAGTGTGATTAACTTAACCCAACCTACCTTAGAGTTTATTCTAACCTAGCATAGGCAATCTACTTGACCTTAATCTCCATAGACTAGGATACCTTTTCCTAGTCTAACTTTAATCTAATATCCCAAAGAAATATTATGTTTACATGAATAAGCCTAAGCATGGATCTTAACCATAATCCTAATTGTAAGCACATGAGTTATAATCTAACAATAAAATATATATAACTTAATGAAAACCCATCTTTTTAATGCCAAATAGCTCATCCATTATGCCATTTTATATTAAAATTACATGGTTTTACTTAAACAAACAAAATCATACAAATAACTACGAAAAACACATAATAAAAAATATTATGAATGTGGAATAATGCATCATTGGTATGCACAATCAATCTGTTAATCGATCTCTTATTTCCTTAAATAAGATTAGTCCCCTACTCCTCACCTACTCAGTCGAAGCTAGTCCACATCGAGGAAGCTTCTCTCTTTAGCATCTTGGAGATGATTTCATTGATTCTTTTCAGTAAGCAGGTAGGAAGTTGGTAACAGTTAAAAGGGTAAAAGGAGTAAGCTTAAGCCCTAATAGCAATTGCTTGATGGGTATACTCCTGCTAAACAGTTTATTCCAAAGGCAGTACCTATACTAACTTCGAGAGACCCACGTCCAACTAGGCCCCATAGAGAGGGCAATAGAGAGGGCAATTAGTCAAATTGCAGCAGTATTTGGGAGACAACCAGCAATCTAGATATCAGAAAGATTATGTCATTACAGAACGATGGTGGGTCGGAGAAAAGTTCACATAGAAAATATGTGACATTAATAATAAATTTATAAATACAAAATAAGAAATAAATTTTATACACATTTTTTTATATAAAAATATTCAAATTAGGATATAATATATTTATATAAATATTTATCATATAATAAGTGTTATTTTTTTAAGTACAGAAATTAGTCATATACAATTTTTCCATCTGTTTAGTTAATTAAAAACAAAATAATAGAACTTCCATTCTATTAATTAAAAGAAACTAATTTTAAATTAGTAATGATACTTTAAATTAATTAAAAGGAGTAAGCTGGTGTTAACTATTAGGCTAGGCTACTGTTTATGAAAATCTAAATGTAATCAATGTTGCGGATATAGGTAGCCGTTGCCGAAGCCATGGAATCACAAATGGAGCTCGAGCTCATACCACTAGGGTTATGAAGGGCGTGAATCACTACGTGGAACCGTTGCCATAGCGATGGTGTGGCAATTATAATATTGGGAATCCATGGCCATACAACCACCCTATTGGGAACCCGTGGCTGTACAACCATTGCAATTATAACCCTATTGGGAACCCATGGCCGTACAACCATTGCAATTATAATATTGGGGGCGAAGCTAGGAGAAGCGTCGGCGAAGCTGTAGCTCAAATTCTTTATCCATGACATCATGGTTAAACTTTTGAGAGAGGAAGGAGAACCTTGGAAAATACATACATGAATCAGATCGTTTGATGGGGGCTTGATTCGTATCAGATATCTTCCTGCCAATCCCAGTTTGCATCAAAACATAACGGCGACTAAAAAAACGTGCCACAAAGATTCATTTGAGGACGTCTTTGAAGGGCATTGTTGTTGAAATATTCAGAGAGAAATAAACAGAACCCAAAGCCATACTCAAATTAGTTCATAAACGACTTCGAAGGAGCCATACACACGTGTAACTCAAATTCGTTCATGAAGGGTTATGAGGAGCTAAAATCGTATTGGAGACTCAATGGTGGTTTGCAATAAAATTGAGATGTGAGATAAAAAGGAAGCTATGGATCAGATTTGAGATTATCAATGATACATTAATAATGCTGAATGAATTTACAGAAAGGAATGTTTCTAACATTTCAAGGAAAGGGGTTCAAAGGGCTCAATTTCATTGATATGGAAGAACTGTCTCGCAATCCGAACATAACAGAGCCAACATTACAGAACAAATCCAACGTTAAATATTTGCAATCCTAACAGAACAGAGCCAACATTACAGAACAAAGCCAACATTAAATATTTGCAATCCAAACAGAACAAAGTCAAACATAAAATAGTTGCACTAAAATTGATAGAATGAAAGAAAAGATATGCCTGAAATTGTAGATAACAAGATATTTAGATTGTTGAATGTACGGGTTTCGTAGAAGACTACATAAAATAGCAAGAACAAGCACCTTTGAGTTGTTCAACCGACCATCTCTTGAAGTTGTTTGCTACAGGAGACGATCCAATCCATGACACCATACGCCCAAACTCTGACTCTGGTGCTGAAACACACAGGATCCAACCACACAGGCTCCCAAACGCGCATACGATTCAATTTTGATTTGGAGCTCTCGTTCTTCGAAGCGTCCGTTCAGTTTTTATTTCAAGAGTTTAAGCAGCCCCAACATAAGTGTTTACTTTATGCAAGATTTGGACATGCCGTTATTCAAGCTTTTGAGCTCTTTTGGTTTTGGTTTTTGTGCTTTTCTTTTTGATTTGGTATTTTTGTTTTGGATTTTGTGTTGTTTAGGTTCTCGTTTTTGTGCCAAATCAAATTTATGATTTGGAAGTGTTATTTTTATATGTTTTTGTGGTTTTTTTAGTTTTGATTTTGTATTTTTTATTATTTTTATGAAACAAGATTCAATGGAGACACATTTCAATAAATAGGATTTATTTAATGTATTTTTTTTAAAGTTATTTTATTGGAGATTTTATAATTTTTATATATAATTTTGTTTGAAATTTTATAATTTGTATGTAAAATTTTAATTTTAATAGTGTTTAGTTTATGTTTTAATAAATAAAATCATAAAAATAGAAATAAAAATATTTTATTTTGTTCTTATATCATTGTAAAATTCTCTAGCTTTATGTTTTGAGAGAATTCCACAATGTCTTAATGTCTCAATAGCATAGGAGTACTTATTAGTAATCACATTAATGCTTCCTTGATACCAAAATTTATATTGGAGAATTATTATCCTTGGATTTAACTAGAAATTAAAAATCCATGAAACCTTTATTCTAATATGAAATATTTACCCTCTTTAATATAGCAATAATATATATTGAATAACACATAGTCATATTTTGAATAAAATAGGTATGCTCCTTGCTCTTCAATCAATTTATTTATTAATGCAAGAGCATTAAATCAAACTTAGATCATAGATTCTTATTACAGTATTGTAATTAACATTTTTATGCAAAGTAAAATTAAGTAATCTTTTAGTTTTATATGAATTTAAAAATGTTTTTGTAGTTTATGTTGTTTTTACCACAATCTCTTATATTTTATTGTAGTTTTTTCTTTATGTATATTTTAAATTATTTTATTTTCTGAGTATAATTGAACACTCTTATATATAATAGGAAATTATTATGGAATTTCCAATATCCATTTTATGAAGGTGTTTAATGTTTTTAGGTGTGATAATATCCATAAAAATATTATTAGTTAATTTGATTTGATGAACCATTAACATTTCAGGATAACTCCAAGGAAGATCATACCATTCATTTTAGTGAGGCCTCTCTCTATTTTGAATTTTATTTGGTTTTGTTGTCGTTTAAAATTCCATTTTATTTATTTAAATTTGTATGGAATTTTATTATAAGTTGATATTTATTTATGGCATCACCTTGTAAGATAATGAAATGACAAGTTGTCTTGAAGTATCCCTTTCTCTTTATAAATAAGAGTAGAAAAATTATTATTACCTGTTGTGTAGTGTAACTCCTGTACCACAGTGTCATTAGGTGTGAAAATAGTAAATTCTTCACTTTTTAAATACTTTGAATTTTGCTTCATACGAGTTGTCCAAAAGGGCTCACGGCAAGCCCATTTGACTTGGATCTATGCCTGATCTGTAAACAGGGATCACATATTTGATAGTTGACTGTATAAAATGGGTAAAAACATAAAATTTTACTTTCTGCTAAGTCAATCGCATTATCGCTACTAGAATTAAGAATTATTAACCCACTTCCTCTTTTAAATGTATCTCTTATCCTTGGCCAAGACAAATGATCTGTCAGTGAGAATTGGTTAAATCACACGGTTTGAGAGAATATGTCAAAATTCTTCGATAGAACATAGTCCAAATATTCGTACTAATTTCACAGACTACGGTAAAAAGATTCATGCTAAAATTGACAGACAACAGTGCAAAGCACCATTGCATTTATCTTCATCAACTGCATCCTCTTCCAGAACAGAAATCCCAGCCTTCTGGAGACACTGGCGCTGAAATAACTAGGTTCGGCTTATAATGTTAAATCGTGATGCATAAACCATCCTTCATAACATCATGAATTTCAACATTAACATATATGAGCAATCCATCTTAACATCATAACATATATTAGCAATTTTTCTTAATACCATGAATTTCAACATATATGAGATATTATTTAATGTAAATCAATAAAACACAAAACATAAGAAACCAATCACACAGAGAGAAGATGTACGTGGTTCACCCCAAACTCTTGGTTACGTCCACCAAACCGTAGCGTCATGTAATATTATTTTCCAAAAGGGCTAGTTACAATTCGCAACAACTCTGTTGCCTGCACGTCTTTGGTTTTAAATTTCAAATACTCCATGTAATATTATTTTCCAAAAGGGCTAGTTACAATTCGCAACAACTCTGTTGCCTGCACGTCTTTGGTTTTAAATTTCAAATACTCCTCACAGAGTATTACATTATCCCTACCACTCGAATCAATGAACAATCCTTTCAAAGAGAAGGAAGCTTTCATTCCATACAAAACATAATTATCATTCTCGACCTTACATGCGACATACCTAAGTCGACAATGTTCAAACTAATTCATGTGCATAACCCAGTATGAATTTTCCAGGTGTTAGGATTGGAGTTGTATTGCTTCTTATTTCCCTTTAGAAAACAACCTTAGTGTGTGTTCTTATTAGTTTTAATACACTAAGAATTACCTTATATAAGGGGAATAAATCCATATGAGCAATATAAAAACTGGATCTTAATTAATATAGTTCACTTCCCATGCCACTGTGAAGATTCCTTACATCTATGGTCAAATCATAAGACACATCACAATCAAGACAATCGCAGTCTTTTATAAATATCATCAATACAAAATGCAGCCCTTCGTATCTATGTTAAACATCATTTAAACAAATTGCAGTCTATGTTCACTATTATTAAGACAAAATGCATTCTTATACCTATGTTTAATGCCATCGAGACAATTCGCAGTCCTTGTAACAGCAAGACAAATGCAGCCTTCCAACTACGTTCATTATCATTAATGGCAGATCGCTACCTATGGGTAATTTAATGAAGGCAATTCACAACTTATACATCTATGTTCATTCACATTAAGACAAAAACGCAGTCTTCTATCTTTGTTCATTATCAGCAAGACAGAATGCAGTCTTAAGCCTATGATTCAAAAACATCAATCCAACTAGCAGACCAATCCTACACGATCATACATTAACAAGAACTGGGAGTATGCAATGTAATTTCCAGCAATGATGCCCATAATCAGAGCTACTGTACATTATAAATTCATTCTCTAGATATCTTTGACTGCCGAATTTTATCCCTTCACTACAGTCGAACAGTCTTGGAAGGAGGTAACGTTGGTCCTGGGTGAAACACCCGGTGTTGCTGGTGGGTGTGCCTGACGGGATCAAAGCTAATGTTTTTGGTGTCTAAGAAATTGTTCCCCTTGTAAGTTGTTAATATCTTATGATTTTGTTATGTTTGGTGGGTAAGACTTACAATATCATTGAATCATGTAATACACGTAATAATTGTTAATTTGTGTATTATACTTTTTTGAATATTTTGATAATAGAGTAGAAATAAATTTAATGGATTATTATTATTTCAATAATTAAAATACTAACAGGAAATGACAAATGGAGAAAACTATCAAGACTCATTCTCTAGACCTAAAGAGTAGGGGGCTCATGAATAATCAATTCCTAGAAAAAATACTATAAAATAGTATGCCCATCGAATAAGGACCAGGTTGGCCATGGATGGGGAAATAATATATTGATGCAAAGAGATGGTGCATTGATCAAAATTTGACCTTGTGGTTCAACAGATAGACTCAGGGTTTATGATGCAAGTATGTTTTGGATGCTCTAGGAGTTAGTTGCGAGGAACGACACCTTCAATTTCATTTTTGCAATAGTGGTGACTGTTTATTTACTACAATTCATCTACTATTTTAGTGTTATTAGTTACACTCTAGAAGTAGATGTTATTTCCAAATGCATTATAAACTTAGAATTTTACAAGTATCAATTGGTATTAGTTTTTATATTGTTACTATAAATTCTTTGTTTATAGGATGTTAATAATCATTTATTGTGTACAAAAATAGGGAAATCAAGATTATTTTACCTATTAATAACTTTAGAAATATTATCTATAAGCCATACAATCTATTGTAGAATGTTATATATATATATATATATATATATATNACAATTGATCTACTATTTTAGTGTTAGTAGTTACAATGTAGAAGTAGATGTTATTTCCAAAGGCATTATAAACTTAGAATTTTACAAGAATCAATTGGTATTCTTTTTTATAATGTTACTATAAATTCTTTGTTTATACATATATATATATATATAAACTTTTCGTACTTCAAGAAAAAATAACACATACACTAAGTAGAACCCAAAGACTTCTTTAGAGCTTTATTTCTGTAAAAATAAACATAAGAATTGATTCTCATAGTAAAACTATCTTTAAACAAACATTTAAGTTAAAATAATCAAATACGACGTAGAGAGATTCCAAGCAAAATCACCAAATATATCTAGGTAAACCAAACACATTCTCTATGAATAGAAGGCTTATATACACACTTCAATTATGTTTAAAAATTAATCAACATACATTTTACCAATTCATGTTTAGGTCTTCCATACCCACAAATAGAAAGATCTAGGATAAATATTTAATTAAAACATAACCATGATATCAATATACAATTGAACAACCATCCAATTAAATATCTAAGAAAACCAATTAGAGTAAAAACCAAATCAAACAATATTTAAGAACTGATTATCCACCAAAATGATTCACATTCAAATATTTATAACAACCAATTACAAATTCTACGATTGTCTTGTGCCAATTATCAAAGCACTCGATAGTCATTTACCAAATCGCAATGAATTCTCAAATCGATGTACAAACCCAACAATTGATAGTTAAAAATCCAACTTATCTTAAAATTCAGTAGAAGTTGTAAATCCCTTTTCGTTTGCAAATACTCTGAAACAAGAGTTTCCATGAATCTCTTCCTACCGTATACATTCAAGTGACGCATACCTGGTACTCACTGTTGATCCAAGTGTACATTGAAGGATCTACGTCACACCAGTGTATGCATACACATGGACCTATGTGTGTTAATATCAATCACAATCACCAAATTAATAAAATATTCATTTTAACAGATTTTAGGGTAGAATCCCTCACCTCATGATAGAGAAGAATGAATCTTGAGAGGAAGTAAACAAGTTTCCCCTATCACCGAGCTTGTGCATCAATCACTTGCATCCACCTACATTTTAACAGTTTTAAGCTATGTAGTAACTTCCTTAATAAAATATAACATCTCTTAAAAACACTTCGTGTGTAAAGTTACATTGAATGCAAGATTGGATGATAAGAGTAATGCAAATCTTATCCAAAGCTCCATGTACCCTTTTCATTGCACCCTGGGTTCAATTATCAAACATGAGTTTGAAGTCATGATAAATTCATTTAATTATGAAATGTAGCTCTTTTAAAATATATAGGTGTAAAGAAGCTCACCTCCACTAATCACATAGAGGGATAACAACTGGCTCTTTGTGGCTTTCTCTTTCTTCCTACAAACAAGAATCAACTGAGTTAGTTATGTTTCAAAACTATGAACCTCATTAACAAATTGCAGATTTAAGACTTGAAGAATATCTTAACACGCATTAATAACCCTTGGAGACTTGGAAACCCTCTACCTAAGATTAGAGACAGGAAAAGACAGTCTCCACTTAACCACATGATGAACAAAATGATGGACGAGGTTGTGCAGAGATGAAATGGAATACATGGAGCCATTAACCACTAAGAGAAAACCTTTGAAACAACTCAAAGTCGCAGTGTTTAAACCAAAACAACTATTGCAGACCACAAAGGGAAAGCTAGATGAGAAATATATTGACAAGGAAAGTTGTATGTGATAAGAGTGTATTGTCGACTTTCTACTTCCAACATCATGATCAAAAATTTAAGAGAATCATTGTTAATGTTATTAGGTCAATTTTGACCTCTAAGTTCTGAAGTTGGTAAAGGAAAATTGGAATGGTTGTATTTATTGTTTCTTAGAGAGTGTCTATTTATGACCTGGAATGTTGGGATTGGAAAATATAGGGTTTCCACGTCATGATTGAGAAATTTTTATTAGTAACGTTAGGATTGGAAAATTCGATATCACAAAAGAAGATACAATTCAACATTCCAATAAAATCGATAGCAAATACTAACAAACAACTATGAATTTTATTTGGGTTTTCTGCTATCTTATCTACAAAAATTTTCACTACACCAATGCCTTTAATATTGGTGTTTATATTGAACTATAATTTAATTTGGAAATCATATTTAATACCCAATTTGGGATTGCGACTTATGGCCCTGAAAACAAAATCAGCTATGTTATTTAAGCTAGAGTTTGGGAACATTCTAGGGCATAGAAGTTTAGGGTCAGAAGTTCAAAATTAATAGTGAACAAGGAGTGAACTTGATAGTCATTTTGGATTATTTCCAATGGAATGAAGGAAAATAATAGTTTCGAGGTGGATCCAAATATCAGAAGAGATAGATTTTTTCATACTGCGTGCTAGGGGAGGTCTTTGGCAAAGTGCAAGATCACACTAGTGCCATATGTTACTTCAACTAATAAATATAATTGGAGAGAATCCTCTAAAT
>LPNX010438143.1:113279-141428 GCA_001517045.1 Pseudotsuga menziesii
TATAGCCTAGGCTAGCCTACTCTAGCGTATCCTATCGTACCCTTTCCTACTCTATCCTAGCTTACTCTAGGATACTACTCTAACCTAGCCTAGCCTACTCTAGCCTAGCTTAACGTACTCTAAGATAGCCTAAACTAATCTAGCCTAGCCTAGCCTACTCTATGCTAGCCTACTCTATTGTACTCTAATTTATCCTACTCTAGCCTATCCTATCCTATCCTACTCTAGCCTAACCTACTCTACACTAGCCTAGCCTATCATATACTAGCCTAGCCTATCCTATCCCACTCTATCCTTCTCTACCTTATCCCAACCTACTCTTTCCTACCTAGCTTATCGTGGCCTAATCTAGCATAGTTTAGTCTAACCTGGCCTAACCTATGCTACTTTATCCTAAATCTATCCTAGGTTAATGTACTGTAGAATAGCCTATCCTACTCTAGAATATACTACTCTATCCTAGCCTACTCTACTATAGTCTACTCTAGCCTACCAAAATATATCCTAGCCTTTTGTAGCCTATCCTACTATATTCTAGTGTATTGTACTCTAGCATACTCTAGCCTACTGTAACCTAGCCTACTCTAGCCTAGCCTGTTATACCCTAGCTTATCCTAGCCTACTCTAGCATTACCTAGCTTAACCTACTCTTTCCTAGCCTAGCTTAATCTACTCTAGACTAACCTATGTTAACCTGCTCTAGACCATCCTACTCTAGCATAGCCTACTCTAGCCTAACCTATTGTACCTGTAATGTCCCTCTTATACCTAGGTGCCAACGTGTGCAGAGAATTTTTTTTTATTTTATTTACACTATTACTACAGAGGATTTGAATTTGTTAGCAGCAACCTTGATAAGACTATTTCATGCACATTGTAAACCAGTCATTTGAGACTTATCTTTAATGTAATTCACAACATGTCATCAACATAGTGCCCTGAAGACGACTTACTATGCATACCATAAATTAGTAAGATAATAGTAACATTTTTAATTGTCTTTTTACAGTGTTACCTTCATATACAAAATTAAGGATTAAGGAGCAATCTTTCCTATACAGTCATTCTTAGATTCAATTCATATATAAAAAGGATTTCTACAACTTCCCCACCGTGAGTACAAATAAAAAGGTAATGTACTAAAAGCACCTGAAATAGCAATGTCAAGGATACTCAAATTGTGACATCCCAAATGAACAGGAAGCGACTCTTAAAATATTGTGAAATTGTTTCACTCTATATCAAGAAGACTTAGTTATGCCAATTGGATTAAGCTTAGTTTGACCATAAAAACCTCCTGAAGGAATACCACAAGATAACATACGTATTCTTTATTTTTCCATGTGATCCTCATGCTACCTCCAAAACCTCTTAAACCAACCTAATTCATAAGACAGATTTCATACTACAAGCAAGGAATATGAGGAGGTTAATTTGACTGCCTCCATTTGTCACTTACTTTACAACCAGATTATATAGGAGACATATGCAAGTACATGTAGATTATATTTATAATTTCCATGAGTTCATTTCTATTTACCTTGAGTTCTTGTCATTGCATGATGATTCGACTACTTGTCCTGCAAGCACTTTAATAATTCTATACAATCACAATCAGGAGATCTTTCTCAATTCATTGGTTATTCAATAGACATAGTTAACATAGGCATGACAGATACAATGCTTTGTTCATGTAATAATCCTTGGAATGATACCGATCTATACAAACAAATTTTAACTATGCATGAATAAAATCCCTATCACCATTCTTATAGCTATCGTTGAGCGATCCAAGTACAAGCAATGGGCAAAGGGACAAGAATCCCTGAGGCAGCTGTTAAGATACAACAAAGTTAGACAGATTACAGTTTGATGATTAGGATAAAAATAATCTGTTTCATAATCGAATGCATATATATACTGTATGGTGCCCCACCATACTTTCATCATCCGTATCCTCATTACAACTCCTTCCCTACACTTTACAACTTAGCATTAAAATATTCAACTATTCAAAGAGGAAAATATAATCTCATTTCATAAATGCAGCTAGCCACTTTAACAACTAATATTAACAACTAGTAATTAAAAATTCATTTTCTAAGTTAACAGACTAGACCGAATGAAAGCTCGACTTCGACTTTCCACCCAACCAACTGACTCTATCTGGCATGCATTACTCTGCCTAGAGTCACCCCCGAGCTTGGGCGACGAACCCACTAAGGTAAGGAATAGGGTTTGAACCCATCCAAGTTCCCTAAGCAAGGTCCATTGCTTGACCATTCTATCAAAAAAACATACTGCCCAAAAGGCACTTAATACAACACATGAGAAAATAGTGTTTACCCAAAGGTTCTTATTACAATTTCAGTCACCCCAAACTTTCCTTCAAAGCTTCTCCTGTAGGTCACCCAAGCAACATTAAGAAGAACCTGTTATAACTATTCATGCAAAACATCAGATGTAGATGTGTTTCTCTGTTCAATGATTTACGACCCCACTATAGTTCATTGCATGACCAAATTACAAATGGTGATTATTATTCATATAAAACATAAAAGGATTACTATTTAGAAGAACCCATCCCTCTCTTTCACTTACAGGGTTTCGATGGATCTACTACTCGACCCAAACAGAGGTAATCGCATCAAACACACAAGTATTATACAATGCATAGTACGATAATAAAGCCATAACTAGGATCCATTATTGGATTACGGGGCCTCAATGGATCTAGTACTCAACCCATATAGAGGTAATCGTATCATCCATACAAGTATTGTACAACGCATAACACAATAATAAAGCCATAACCAGGATGCATTATTGGCTTACAGGGTCTCGATGGATCTACTACTTGACCCAGATAGAGGTAATCGTATCATCCATACAGGTATTGTACAACACATAGAAATATTAAAAGACACATCAAGGATGAATTACTCGTTTATAGGGTTCCGACTCGAAACGCAAACTTGAATTCATGCTGGTGTTTTTGATGCAAGACGTAGAGTCTTACTTCACTTCATTTCAGATCTGAACGTTTTGCCACGAAGGGACTGTAATGCTAGACATGGAATCATGGACAGAGGCTTGTCGCATTTAAGGAAATAATATTTCATGTCAACCCCACAAATCAACTAAGGCGAAGTGACTCCCTGCTGTTCCTCAAGGGTTTTCAGATCTACGGCAATGCCTACATGGGTTTTGACTACAGGAAGAGTATGTGTAAAACTCAGTTCTTACCAAAAAAAAAAACCCTAAGTTGTGTTGACGCTGAGGGGATGCAATAAGCTTGGATCTATTAGTCCATGCTGGGGGGGGGTTGTCATTTCATACATGCATAAAATATATAAATATATACAAGATCCGACAAATCGCACTTGCCTCCTATCAGTCTTACCACACACACAAGATAAAACTCAGACCCAAAGGATGCCCAAACTCTTTGGTAAACTACGGCTCTATCAAATGGACTGTAGAGGTATTAGCTCAGACAAAATATGATAGCAGGTGCATAAAGAAAAACAATACCGCAATAAGAAAATGAAAAATAGAAACTATGTCAAAAACGTTTTCAACAGGAAGTCGTTATATCATTTCAATAGGTAGCCGGTCATATTTATTTTTAACAGAGGTTAGGTACTTTACCCAGTACCCTTGCGTAGACCAGGAAGAGACCATCGATCACCCTTTTCTTCTTCTTTCCTGAGAAGGCGTAGCTGTCTCTTTAGGGTTACTGCCATCGATTAAAAACCACAGGGGAAGGTACTCCCTACGTAGATCTCTAGCAAGCATGTGCTACCCCCCGTAAAGCTCCGAAACTCCCAAAATAAATAATGAGAGGAGGAAATATTCCCTTTCCCTCCACGTAACGTTCCCTTAAAATAAGGCATTGCATAAGCCACTCATTTAGCTGTTTGCATGTTTCCCAAAAAAAATACTAAAGGCGCAGAAAATATCTTCTCATGATTCCTCAAAACAAGCAGTAAAATTAGCTTCCATGATTTTAAGGAAACTCACCGCATTCTTATGCCTTGCATGCATTTATGCATTTTCCTTTTTATCTAATCTACCTTTTCCATTTTTAATTATATTAACCCTTTTTTAAATGTGGATAGCGCATGGGAAAAGTGGGACATTCTCATTACTTCAGAGTGTTCTTAACATATATAAGGCATTAAGGTCATATTAAGATTAAGGAAAAAGGTGTTATACCCCTTTTTAATTATTAACCCTTTTTCCTTTAGTCATAATAACTTCTTCTAACTATATTAACCTTTTTCCTCTATAATTATGAATAAGTGTCTATTTCTTTTTATCCTTTGGTAGCATTTGTCAACCTGCTTAATATAGGGAAACTGACTTATAGATGCCAAAGACTGTCATGCTATTAATTAAACACTACTCCTTATTCTCTTTGTATTTACCAGTACACAATGGTTATTCATTGAGTTTCTTGGTTTCCCCTTTTCTGGAAAGCCCTTTCACCCTAGTGGGTTCATCGCCAAATGTCGTTTTAGTTGTTCGAAGCTTTCAGTCGTTAACCTTATCAATTATAACCACAACTTGACAGAGGTTTATAGTCGATACGTACAGTGATATTTACTTACACTGTGAGCTCTAGGTTGAGGTGGCGAGGGATGTTACATCCTCTCCCCTTGAATTAACACCGTCCTCAGTGTTACCAGTTTTCCCAGCCTTGTCTCCTTTTCTTCTTCAGGTTCTTAATGCTTGCTTTTATATTCTTTAGTCCCTCTTGACAAGTGGGAGTAGGTCACGAGACCTACATTTTAAGCATATATATGCATGTATACTACATCGACATTGTTAACAATGTAAAACTTAGGAATCTAACACCATACAATTTTCATAACATGTGAGTTATATTTCCATTAAGGAAACATATAGATACCATTTTACCTGTATTGCACATACCTTTCCTGGAATTTTCCTTTCTTTGGATTTCCTCCATCCCAGCACACCAAGTGCCAACAGTACTCCAAGTACCAATTCAAGCCACCCAACACAAGGACGATACCAACCCTTCGTGTATCTCCTTTGTGCTATTCAGGGTGCTTTATCATTATTCTTTTCTCAGGATGTTCCTCCATCCCAGCACTCCAAGTGATAACAATACTTCCACTACCAACTCAAGCCACCCAACACAAGGATGGTACCCTATACCCCTCTGTAGGCGTATCTCCTTTTTGTGCTCTTCAGGGTGCTTCACCAAGCTGAGGCACTTCGTTCTCGCACACCTCCATAGCACCTATAGGTTATTCTCTTCACTGAGTCCCCCCAATCATGTGACAGTCCTCTAATGTGTGTGGAATGAGTCTTAACCAAATGTATTACATCTGGGCGTCCCCAGAATGCATAATGGTCCCTCACTGTCCCGGGGGAAAACAAGGTAGCTTTCAACCACTACCTCCATCACCACTCTCTTGTGGTGACAACTTTAATACACATGAGATTTAACTCATCATAGTCCTTGAGCTTTAGCCTTTTCTCATGGCCATAATTTCCCAAGCCTGCAAGCACTCCATAAGTGGTCAGCACATCATATAATTGCTTCAAAGCACATCAACTTTTTAACATAAGTCACGTCTTACTTTATTTCTCATTTACCAGATAGGAGTCCTTATACTCGTGCACTCTTTTCACCACTAAGGAATTCTATTGATTTCTTTAGCACAAGATATTTCATCGCTTACCTTGGATGCACTATAGCCCAAGTTCATAAGTAAATCTACTTACATGTCTTTGAAATATTTGTTTCATACCTTACGAGTATGTATGAAAGATCAATAGTCTCCATGTTTGCACAACATGGTTTCCTAGGCTTCTCTTGCATGCCCGATATTACATTGCATTTAAATTTAACCTTTCATTCAGTTTCTACATTCACTTAGCACTCATTTCATAGTTAATAGAATCTAATTGTAGATTCTTTAAGTAAACCATGTTCTACTTTATAACAGATTGCAACATAGCATCTTATATCATCATTCACCATTATTTCCAATGCAAAACGATAGCAATTATTTTTTTTCCTTATGTTTATGTCCATTTAGGCCGTAAGGTCAAATGCTATTGCTGTGCACACCTGTAGGGGGAGTGTCAAGGGTCTGTTCCTGTTGTTTTTATGGACCCAAAACTTGAGAAGTTCTTACGAATTCATTACCCCAACTAGAACAATTGTTCTTAGTTAAAAAAAATTTGTTCATAAAGGTGTTAGCAGTTGTGCCTTACTACTAACATTCATTTGGCATATTTTCGTATACTTGCACAATCTTAACAATATGTGTTTTTAATATAGTTATCCTTTCAGCATCACTTATGTTCTCACTTAGATTTGCACATAATGAATTTAGCTACACTTCCTAGGATTTTGGGAAAATATATTTAGTCTTTTAAATGATTCATTTATAGCCACTTTGTCCCCTAAAAATGGTGTAAAGTCAAAAAAAATTTGCTTACTTTACATGACAAGATGGGACTTCTAAAAAGACTGGAAACATTTCCTTATAAGTCACCTTTTTATTCCTTTCTAATTGGCAAACAAGAGATACAGAACATTGAATTCCTATTCAGCAGTTCCTTACCAATAAGTATCGCTTCGTTAAAAACCAACCCAACTATTAATGTAAGCCCTAAAGGTTGCTTCTCAAAATAAATTTATTTGTCTTGTGTGCATTTATGGAGACTTCCATACCTTTCCCAAAATTTTTGTGCAACTCAAAAGGAAAGGATACACTTGTCCTAATCATGGATAAGAAAAAAAACATCTTCAAATAAACAAAATGTCAACATACCTATGTACTTACCTTGTTGGGCCTCACCTTGAAGTGGACAGGCTATTCGTGCATAACTACAAGGTCAACCAATACATAATTACTTGAAGTCGCTGCAATTTTGAGTACTTGTGTTTTAGATCAACATGAGTCCGTCGATTGCTGTTATCTCAACCCAACTTGATCGTCAATTTACAAAAACAGAAAGAGGTAGAATCATTTTTGAGCCCAAATAGGCCCGAGTGTTTTGACCTTTGCTCTGATACCATATGTAATGTCCCTCTTATACCTAGGTTCCAACGTGTGCAAAGATTTTTTTATTATTATTTACACTATTACTATAGAGGAGTTGAATCTGTTAGCAGCAACCTTGATAAGACTATTTCATGCACATTGTAAACCAATCATTTGAGACCTATCTTTAATGTAATTCACAACATGTCATCATCATAGTGCCCTGAAGACAGCTTACTATGCATACCATAAATTAGTAAGATAATAGTAACATTTTTAATTGTCTTTTTACAATGTTACCTTCCTATACAAAATTAAGGACTAAGGAACAATATTTCCTATACAGTCATTCTTAGATTCAATTCATACATAAAAAGGCTTTCTTCAACTTCCTCACCCTGAGCACAAATAAAAATGTAATGTACTAAAAGCGCCTGAAATAACAATGTCAAGGATACTCAAATTGTGACATCCCAAATGAACTGGAAGTGACTCTTAAAAGATTGTGAAACTGTTTCACTCTATATCAAGAAGACTTAGTTATGCCAATTGGATTAAGCTCAGTTTGACCATAAAAACCTCCTTAAGGAATACCACAAGATAACATACGTATTCTTTATTTTTCCATGTGATCCTCATGCTACCTCCAAAACCTCTTAAGCCAACCTAAGTCATAAGACACATTTCATACTACAAGCAAGGAATATGAGGAGGTTAATTTGACTGCCTCCATTTGTCACTTACTTTACAACCCGATTATATAGGAGACATACACAAGTACATGTAGATTATATTTATAATTTCCATGAGTTCATTTCTATTTACCTTGAGTTCTTGTCATTGCAGGATGATTTGACTACTTGTCCTGCAAGCACTTCAATAATTCTATACAATCACAATCATGAGATATTTCTCAATTCATAGGTTATTCAATAGACATAGTTAACATAGGCATGACATATACAATGCTTTGTTCATGTAATAATCCTTGGAATGATACATATTTATATCAACAAATTTTAACTATGCATGAATAAAATCCCTATCACCATTCTTATAGCATTCATCGAGCGATCCAAGTACAAGAAATGGGTGAAGGGACAAGAATCCCCGAGGCGGCTGTTAAGATACAATAGGGTTAGACAGATTACAGTTTGATGATTAGGATAAAAATAATCTATTTCGTAATAGAATGCATATATATACTGTATGGTTCCCTACCATACTTTCATCATCCGCGTCCTCATTACAACTCCTTCCCTGCACTTTACAACTTAGCATTAAAATATTCAACTATTCAAAGAGGAAAATATAATCTCATTTTATAAATGCAGCTATCCACTTTAACAACTAATACTAACAACTAGTAATTAAAACTTCATTTTCTACGTTAACAGACTAGACCGACTGAAAGCTCGACTTCGACTTTCCACCCAACCAACCGACTCTATCTGGCATGCATTACTCTGCCTAGAGTCACCCCCGAGATTGGGCGACGAACCCACTAAGGTAAGGAATGGGGTTTGAAGCCATCCAAGTTCCCTAAGCAAGGTCCATTGCTTGACAATTATGTTAAAAAAACATACCGCCCCAAAGGCACTTCATACAACACATGAGAAAATAGTGTTTACCCAAAGGTTCTTATTACAATTTCAGTCACCCCAAACTTTCCTTCAAAGCTTCTCCTGTAGGTCACCCAAGCAAAATTAAGAAGAACCTGTTATAACGGTTCACGCAAAACATCAGATGTAGATGTGTTTCTCTACTCAATGATTTACGACCCCACTATAGTTCATTGCATGACAAAATTACAAATGGTTATTATTATTCATATAAAACATAAAAGGATTACTATTTTGCAGGACCCATCCCTCTCTTTCACTTACAGGGTTTCGATGGATCTACTACTCGACCCAAACAGAGGTAATCACATAAAACATACAAGTATTATACAACGCATAGTACGATAATAAAGCCATAACCAAGATGCATTATTGGCTTATGGGGCCTCGATGGATCTAGTACTCGACCCAGAAAGAGGTAATCGTATCATCCATACAGGTATTGTACAATGCATAACACAATAATAAAGCCACAACCAGGATGCATTATTGGCTTACACGATCTCGATGGATCTACTACTCGTCCTAGAGAGAGGTAATCGTATCAGCCATACAGGTATTGTACAACACATAGTAATATTAAAAGGCAGAGCAAATATGTATTACTCGTTTATAGGGTTCCAGCTCGGAACGCAGACTTGAATTCATGACGGTGTTTTTGATGCAAGACGCAGAGGCTTACTTCAATTCGTTTCATATCCGAACGTTTTGCCACGAAGGGACTATAATGCTAGACATGGAATCATGGACAGAGGCTCGCCGTATTTAAGGAAATAATATTTCGCATCAACCCCACAAATCAAGTAAGGCGTAGTGACGCCCTGCTGTTCCTCAAGGGTTTTCAGATCTGCGGCAATGCCTACATGGGTTTTGACTACAAGCAGAGTATGTGTAAAACTCAGTTCTTAAAAAAAAAAAAACTAAATTGTGTTGACACTGAGGGGATGCGATAAGCTTGGATCTATCATTCCACGCTGGGGGTGGGTGTCATTTCATACATGCATAAAATATATAAATATATACAAGATCCCACAAATTGCACTTGCCTCCTATTAGTCTTACCACACACACAAGATAAAACTCACACCCAAAGGATGCCCAAACTCTTCGGTAAACTACGGCTCTATCAAATGGACCGTAGAGGTATTAGATCAGACAAAATATGATAGCAGGTGCATAAAGAAAAACAATACCGCAATAAGAAAACGCAAAATAGAAATGATGTCAAAAAGGTTTTCAACAGGAAGTCATTATATCATTTCAATAGGTAGCCGGGCATATTTATTTTCAACAGAGGTTAGGTACTTTACCCAGTACCCTTGCGCAGACCAGGCAGAGGCCATCGATCACCCTTTTATTCTTCTTTCTTGAGAAGGCGTAGCCGTCTCCTTAGGGTTACTGCCATTGATTAGGAACCACGGGGGAAGGTACTCCCTACGCAGATCTCCAGCAAGCATGTGCTACCCCTCGTAAAGCTCCAAAACTACAAAAATGAATAATGAGAGGAGGAAAGATTCCCTTTCCCTTCGCGCAACGTTCCCTTAAAATAAGGCATTGCATAAGCCACTCATTTTGCTGTTTGCAGGTTTCCCAAAAAAAATACTGAAGGCGCAGAAAATATCTTGTCACGATTCCTCCAAACAAGCAGCAAAATTAGCTTCCATGATTTTAAGGAAACTCACCGCATTCTTATGCCTTACATGCATTTATGCATTTTCCTTTTTAACTAATCTACCTTTTCCAGTTTTAATTATATTAACCCTTTTTTAAATGTGGATAGCGCATGGGAAAAGTGGGACATTCTCATTACTTCAGAGTGTTCTTAACATATATAAGGCATTAGGGTCGCATTAAGATTAAGGAAAAAGGTGTTATACCCCTTTTTAATTATTAACCCTTTTTCCTTTAGTCATAATAACTTATTCTAACTATATTAACCTTTTTCCTCTATAATTATGAGTAAGTGTCTATTTCTTTTTATCCTTTGGTAGCATTTGTCAACCTGCTTAGTATAGGGAAACTGTCTTATAGATACCAAAGACTGTCATGCTAGTAATTAAACACTACTCCTTATTCTCTTTGTATTTACTAGTACATAATGATTATTCATTGAGTTTCTTGGTTTCCCCTTTCCTGGAAATCCCTTTCACCCTAGTGGGTTCATCGCTAAATGTCGTTTTAGTCATTCGAATCTTTCAGTCGTTAACCTTATCAATTATAACCACAACTTGACAGAGGTTTATAGTCAATACTTACAGTGATATTTACTTACAATGTGAGCTCTAGGTCGAGGTGGCAAGGGATGTTACAGTACCCTAGCATAATATAACCTACTATATCCCAGGCTAGCCTACTCTACCATACTCTAGCCTAGAATAGAGAAGACTACCCTAGCTTATGCTATCCTACTCTAGCCTAACCTATTGTATCCTAGCATAATCTAACAGACTCTATCCTAGCCTAGTCTACTCTAGCATACTCTAGCCTAGAATAGAGAAGCCTACCCTACCTTAGCCTATCCTACGCTAGCATAACCTATCCTACGTATCTTATTCTACTCTACCCTACTCTAGGTTACCCTAGTCTTTTCTAGCATAATATAGCCTATTTTAGCCTAGCCTACTCTAGTTGAGCCTCATCTAGCATACTCTACCATACTCTAGTCTATCCAAGCACATTCTAGCCTAGCCTAGCCTACTCCACTCTAGGCTATCCTAGCCTAGGTTTCTCTAGTCTAGCATACTCTAGCCTATTTTACCCTAGCCTACTCTAGTCGAGCCTCACTAAGCATACTCTACCCTAATCTAGTTTATCCAGGCACATTCTAGCCTAGCTTAGCCTACTCCGCTCTAGGCTAGCCTAGCCTAGCCTACTATAGTCTAGGATTCTCTATCATACTGTACTCTAGCTTAACCTAGTCTACTCTACTCTATCTTAGCCTAATCTATCCTATCCTATTTTATCCGAGCCCACTCTCGCCTACTCTATCATGGCCTACCCTTTCCTATCCTATCCCACTCTATCCTATCCTCGCCTAGTTTACTCTAGCTTAGCCTAGCCTAGTCAAGCCTACTCTAGCCTAGATTAGTCTAACCTAGACTACCATAGCCTACTCTACCCTTGCTTACTCTCGCCTAGCTTAACCTCCTCTACAATATCCTAACCTACTTATGACCAACCTACTCTAGCCTAGCCTACTATAGCATATTGTACTGTACTCTACTCTAACCTACTGTACCACTCTAGCTTATTCTACGCTAACCTAGTATAAGCTAGCCTAACCTAACCTAGCCTAATATAACTTACTCTAGCCTAATTTAACCTAACCTTTAACACATTACTTTACCCTAGCTTTCCTTAAGAAAACTACCTTCATTTTCCTACTCTAACCTGATCTATCCTAGCTCATATTATTCTATCGTAGCTTAACCTAAGGAAGAATCCTAACCATAATTCTATTTTTTAACACATCAATTGTAACAATACAATGTCTAACTTAATGAAAATGAATTTTTTAATATCAAATACCAAACCACATATCCATTATTCCATTTGAAATAAAAATTACATGGTTTTAATAAAACAAAGAAAATGTTACAAGTGATTACAACAACCACATAATAGAGAATTTTGCTAAATGTACAATGTACTCTAAAAATAAGAAAAAACCATAAAAAATAAATAACATAAATTGTAAATTCATAAAAAAATTCATTAAAAAAATAGAAAATAAATTTTATAGATAGTCTTTATATAAAGATATTCAATTTAAAATATAATATATATCTTACTATTCAATTTTATTTATAATTAATTATTATATAATAAATGTTTTTTAATGTATATAAAATAGTCATATGGAATTTTCTATTTATTTAATTAATTAATAAAAAGAAACTACACAAATAAAAATAAATAATAAATAATAAGTAATAAACCTTGGATTCTAATAAAATAAAACTAATAAATCTTTGATAAATAAAACTAAATGTTATATAAAAATGTGTTAAAAAGATACTAAATTTCTTGGTACTTTTAATATATAGATTTTTGTTGATCAGTTAATTATAATAAATCTTTCATGCTAGTAAAATAAAACTAATAAATTTTTATACTAATAAAGTAAAATTAAAATTTTTTAAATTCCTAAAAAAAGTAATAAGTAAATATCATATAAAAATGAAATATTCTAAGAAAATAAATTAATAAAGCTTTGATTCGTGGAAAAAGTAATAACTAAATTTTATATAAAAATGGAGAAACTGAATTACTTACCACCACTAAAAAAAACTATTAAAATTTTATACTAAAAAGTCAAATTAATAATTTTTTTATTCCTCAAAAAATATAATAACTAAATTTTATATAAAAATGAAATATTCTAAAAAAATGAAACTAATAAATCTTTTATTCCTGGAAAAAAGTAATAACTAAATTCTATATAAAAATGAAGGAGAAACTAAATTAATTCCTACCCCTAAAATAGATTTTTATTATTCAATAGTTTATTACGAGATATAAATTTATTAAAACTTTAATATAAAAACATTTCAGTTTCATAAGAGTAAACAATAAAAATCACTGGTTGTTTGTTTAAAAAGCATAAATATGTCTAATGAGTTTGATAACACATGGGAAAATAAGAAAAAGCTAAATGATGTAAGAAACCCTCAATTCATAAAATCTAAAAAAAATTGGGTAAACCCCCCAAAAAAGGTAAACTATTCATAATATCTATAAAAAAAAAATCCTTCCAAATTAAAAAATAAAAATCACCTTCCAAATTAAAAAATAAAAATCACTGAGAATGGAGGAATAAATTAGCCTAAATGTAAATCACCCGGAATGGAGGAATGAATTAGCCTAAATGTATCGTGTTGCTCTTTCAAACATGGGTCTATCTAGACTAGCCCTTTACCGTTTCGGCTTTCCCCGTTAGCTCTTAAAAAGTAGCTTATAAACCCCAAAAAATAAAAACCCAAAAAATATTGACGACTAAAAAAACTAGAAATTGAGGACCAAATTGACTACCAAAAAACAAAAAACACTCCCCAAAGTATTGGGTGGCTCAAATTATCATATATATCGGTGGCTCAAATTCTCATATATACCTATAGCTCAAATTCTCTAGCCATGACATCATCGAGAACATATACTTGTAGTAGAAAAATACTAAAAATCTCCAACATATTGAGTGGAAAAAATCCAAAGCCAAACATACTTGCAACTCAAATATGTTCCATGACTTGTTTTAATGGCTTGAATCGTTACCTAGACAACATAAAATATTTGCAATCTGAACATAACAGAGCCAAACATAAAATACTTGCAGTCAAATTGATAGAATCAAAGAAAATATATAGGTGAGATTTTAGATAACAAGGAAGAGATTCAGACTATTGAATGTACTCACAATGAAAATAGGGTTTCCTAGAAGAGTGGAGAAAACAACAATAATATGTACCTTTGAGTTGTTCAACCAACCTTCTCTTGAAGTTGTTTGGTACAGGAGACGATCCAATCGAAATCAGGCTTTTCCATGACATGAGACCAGCCAGGGCCTTTTACATAGCCATGGCATCATGGTTAAAATATTCAGAGAGAAGGTAACACAACCTGTAACTCAAACTCGTTCTTGCAAACTAGAATTCACTTAATTGTCGGCTCTTGTCCAAGATCGACGGGATATCCGCAGGAATCCATTCCCCGACGCACCGGTGGCGAAGGATTGGGCAAAAGAACCACGACAGGGCCATGGATTCATTAATACTTGTATAACTCCATTCGGTTCGTAGAGGGTTTTGAAGGGATACTCGTTTTCCCTGCTCCGTCGAGCTCTTCCTGTCAATGTCAGTTTGCAGAGAGAGAAAAAGGATGCCATGGATGAGATTACTAATGCTGAGTGAATTTACAAAAAGGAATGTTTCAAATATTTCAAGGAAAGGGTTTCAAAGATTATCTTTGCATCAAAACAACGCGCCACCAGGTAAACATTGCTGAACGTGAACCGCAACGACATGTCCTGCAAATCGATTGCCCCGCCAAAAGCACAAGCATCATGAAGGCCACCCCGCCATGAAGGCCTTCTGCAGGTTGGTCGTTCGGCGTCCGGGTTAAAGATCGCTTTGGGGAGAAACTCATCGCAGAGGCTCAGGAAAGAGGGATCAAGTTCTCAGTCACGACAGCATACCCAAAAGAAGCCAAACTTGAGTACCCTTCATGTTTCTATGCAGAAAATAATGGCATAAAATCTATCCCACCATGGCTATTCCTATGTCCGCGAATTTGATGTGATCTCGGAGGATATGATACGACGCAAAACAGAAGAGAGGGAAAATAACAGATCCAACATAAAAGAGGAGGATAACCATATATATTTCTGCATCTCCTTTCAACGTATAGTTTTCATTTTTCTCTTCAACGGATAGGTTTTCCTTTTTTTCAAGATTTACATTATTCAAGATTTGAGTATCATACTTCAAAGATTTTGTGCTTTTTCAATTTACTTTATTCAATATTTGTATATTTTAAAGGTTTTGATTTATTTTATAGGATTCAATATCTCACATTTAACTGAATAAGCACATTTAAGTGAATAAGATATTGAGATTTTTTTAATTTATATATAAAGTTTTATTTTTAATATAGTTTAATTTATGACCTAATAATTAAATGGTTTAATTTTAAAATGGTGGAAATAAAAATATTTCACTTTATTAGCATATCTTTGAAAAATTCTTTATAACTAGTTTGGCATTTTGTTCTATTTTAATTCATGATGTAATAAAGAAGTGGTTTAATTCATGAAGGTGAGGATATAAATATTTCACTTTATTCTCATATCCCTTCAAAACAAATTAGCTTCACATTAGATAAAATATCACGAGTCTTAATAGCATAAATTTATCTCTTATTAACTACATTAAAGATATTTTATTCTAAAAGTTATATTAGATAAACAAATCAATAATTTAAAATTAAATAATCTTAAAACCTTTACTATTCATATGTAGGACAATTTTACCCCTCTCTCATTACATGAATAATACAAACTTATTAACATATAATGATATTTTGAATAAAGATAGGCATGTTCCATACTATTCAATAAATATACTAATGCAAGAGCATTTGATGAAAATGGAAAAACAAGATTTCTATTCAACTATTGAAATTAGCATATCTATGTAAAGTAAATTTAAGTAATCTCTTAATTTTATATGAATTTTGAAATTTTTATGTGGTTTACGCTGTTTTTACAATACTCAATTATGTTTTCTTTTAGGTTTTTGCTTTTATGTATACTATAAATTATTTAATTTTTAAATCTTAATTGAGCGCACACACACATTTTATTTTAGAAACTTCCTTCTTATATATGATAGGAAACTATTATGGAATTGTCAATATTATTTCTATGAATATCATTAATGTTTGTAGTTGGGATATATTATCCATAGAAAAATTAGTTAATTTGTTTTGATACAATATTTACATTTTATAATGACTCCAAAGAGGATCATATATTTCATAATAGTCATGTCTATAACTATTTTGAAATTAATTTGTTTTTGTTATTACATGAAATTTTATTATATTTATTTATATCTCTATGAAATTACATTATAAGCTAATATTTAATAATTGGATCACCTTGTAAAACAATGAAATGAAAAATCTCACGAGGTTGATGATGATGAGGATGAGGGTGATGATGATGATGAGGAAGATGAGGGTGATGATGAAGATGATGATGAGGATGATGGTGATGATGAGGAGGATGTGGATGATGATGAGGATGAGGATGAGGGTGATGATGACCATGATGATGATGATGATGATGATGATGATGACCATGATGATGATGATGAGGATGAGGGTGATGATGATGATGAGGGTGATGATGATGATGATGACCATGATGATGATTGAGAGGATGAGGGTGATGATGATGATGAGGGTGATGATGATGATGATGACCATGATGATGATGATGAGGATAAGGATGATGATGGTGATGATGATGGTGAGGTTGATGAGGTTGATGAGGATGAGGATGATGATGGTGGTGATGATGATGGTGGTGATGATGATGATGATGATGATGAGGATGACCATGATGAAGATGATGAGGATTAGGGTGATGATCATGATGAAAATGAGGATGATGATGATGGTGATGAGGATGAGGGTGATGATGATGATGATGATGATGATGACCATGATGATGATGATTGGGATGAGGGTGATGATAATGATGATGAGGATGAGGGTGATGATGATGATGAGGTTGACGATGATGACGATGAGGATGAGGATGAGGATGATGATGATCATGATCATGATGAAGCTAATGAGGATGAGGGTGACGATGATGAGGAGGAGGAGGAGGAGGAGGATGAGGATGATGAGGAGGAGGATGAGGATGAGGGTGATGATGATGATGATGAGGATGAGGATGAGGGTGATGATGATGATGATGAAGCTGATGAGGGTGATGGTGATGATGGTGATGATGAACAATGATGATGATGATGAGGAGGAGGAGGATGATGATGATGAAGATGAGGATGAGGGTGATGATGATGATGACGAGGATGAGGGTGGTGATGATGATGAGTATGAGGGTGGTGAACAATGATGCGTTAGGACAAAAAAAAATTAGTTAAAATTTACCTATAGCACCATTAGAATTTACCTAGTTCAATTATACTAGCAACATTAAAGAACTTCCATGAAGTAATCTATAGTGGGAACCCACCATCCATACTACTTTGAAGTAGCTAGTGACATTGTGAATCTAGAAGCCATGCCACATAAATTAGCTCTAAACATAATTCTATATATCGCATCTGCGGTACAGTATGTTAATATCGCATATGTGATATAACAAATATGCAATATGAATAATCTATAACGCATATGCGATACAGCTTATTCATATCCCATATGCATTATTTTAAAATTTAAATAATTGGCGGGATTAAGGTTTGGCATTAGGTTTGGAAGCAGCTTCAGAATATCGAACCTATTGGCTAGGACAAATCAACCAGGGCTATTGTTTGTCTTTTATAACTCTATCAATATGCTCAAATTAGATGGCGTGTTTTGGTATGAAATACACAATATTTTTTATGAAAATGTACGATATTGTAGAGTACGGAATGGCGATTCTGAATATGTAATTTTTTCCTTCAAAACTATGTTTTATTTATTTATAATTATTTTTCTAAATGACACACGTTAGTTTTAAAAAATAGATACATCGATTGTTTGTTATATAACTTTTGATTTCCATCACCATTTCCCAAAAAAACTATATGGTGCACTAGACGAGATTAAGATCTATGATCTTATATTAAGAAATCAAGGATTTCATTAATTTTTTCCCCTAAAGTGTTGCACCCGCACATAAGGTTTTATTTTCAAACTTTTCTCACTTCAATAATTAATAATAATAAAAAAATAATTCATGAAAATTTTTGAATAAATAGTGTTGCACTAGGCCCATATGTCCTTTATATGTTTGCAATATTTTATCTCAAATGGAAATCATTTACCTCATATATTGCTGCACCCACAAAAACATATATGTTAAGATGTGTTGAAAATTTGAAAACTCACTTTCACGGAAACTAATTTTATAATCATTTACACACATTTTCTCTGCAAAAATGCTATATATTATGAAAACTGATTCAATTACCTATCTTTTCTCTTTTTACTTCATCTTCAAATAAGTTAGGGAAGTACCCCTAATTGTCACCTAAAGTCAGAGTTTTTTGTTTATTCCAGTATTATGTGGCATCTAAAGTGTCTTTAAAGGAGTCCATGATTGTGCATGAGCCCATACACTTTCCTATCCTAGCCTACTCTTAGTTTAAACCTATCCTATTCACTCCTATCTTACTCTAGAGTAGCCTATGCTACTTTAGACTACTCTACTTTATCCTCCTCTACTCTAGCCTACTCTACTATACAGTTACCTAACCTACTCTGACCTACTCTACTCTAGCCTATCCTTATCTAACCTATACTACTCTAGCCTAGCATATTGTATCCTATACTCGTTTACTTTATCCTACTCTATCCTGTTCTAGGATATCCTATCATATTCTATCATAACCTACTCTATCCTGTCCTATCCCACTATATCCCATCCTATCCTAGCCAAGCATATCCTATCCTAGCCTACTCTATCCCACTCTATCCTACTCTACGCTATCCTATTCTGGTCTAGCCTAACCTACTCACTGCTAGTCGTCTAGCCTAACCTATCCTAGCAAACACTAGAAAACACTAGTCTAGGCTATCCTACTTTGTTGTATACTACTTTACTCTAGCTTATCCTATCCTACTCTAGACTAGATTATTCTCGCATATCCTAGCCTACTTTAAAGTACACTAGCATACTCTATCCTAGTCTAGTATAGCCCACTATAACCTATTCTACACTAGGCTATCCTAGCCTAACCTTATCTAACCTAACCTAACCTCTCTATCTTAGCCTTACGTGGCATTACCTAGACTACTCTATCCTATCATAGTCTAGGTTGGCCAACTCTGGCCTAGTGTAACATAGCCTAGGCTACTTTAACTTGACCTATTCTAGCATACTCTAGCCTAGTCTACTCTAGCCTAGCTTACTCTATTTTATCCTACTCTACTCTATCTTATCCTACTCTATTCTAGCTTACTGTAGCCTACATTACTTTGCTATGTACTATCCTACTCTAATCTAGCTTACTCTAGCTTACTATTCTATCCTATCATATCCTATCCTAAGCTAGCCTAACTTAGCCTACTCAAGCCTATCCTAGCCTATCTAATGCTAGCATACACAAATATAGGATAGCACACTCTAGGCTAGCCTACTCTATTGTATTCTACTCTACTCTACTCTAGCACATTGTGTCCCACTCTACCCTATCTTATCCTATCCTATTCTAGCCTAGCCTATTCTCGCATAGAGTAACCTACCTTATCTTACTCTCTCATACTCTAGCCTAGCCTAACCTAGCTTAGCCTAGCCAATCATATTTTATCGTAGTGCAGCCTAATGTATCATACACTAATGAAGCTAAGATTCCCTTAACCTACTCTAACCTAGCCTACCTTACCCTCAGATATCCTAGCCTATCACCATACCTTACTACTGTTTATGAAAATCTAAATGTAATCAATATTGCGGATATAGCTGTTGCCAAAGCCATGGAATCACAAACGGAGCTCGAGTTCATACCAGGAGGGTTATGAAGGGCGTGAATCACTACGTGGAACCCTTGCGATAGGGATGGTGTAGCAATTATAATACTGGGAATCCATGGCCATACAACCACCCTATTGGGAACCCATGGCTGTACAACCATTTCAATTATAATATTGATAGTGTAGCAATTATAATATTGGGAATCCATGGCCATACAACCACCCTATTGGGAACCCATGGCCATACAACCATTGCAATTATAATATTGGGGGCGAAGCTAGGAGAAGCCTCGGCGAAGCTGTAGCTCAAATTCCTTATCCATGACATCATGATTAAACTTTTGAGAGAGGAAGGAGAACCTAGTAAAATACATACATGTATCAGATCGTTTGATAGGGGCTTGATTCGTATCAGATATCTTCCTGCCAATCCCGGTTTGGATCAAAACATAACGGACGACGAAAAAAACGTGCCACAAAGATTCATTTCAGGACGTCTTTGAAGGGCATCGTTGCTGAAATATTCAGAGAGAAATAAACAGAACCCAGAGCCATACTCAAATTAGTTCATGAACGACTTCGAAGGAGCCATACACACGTTCTGAGGAGCTAAAATCGTTCTGTAGACTCAATGGTGGTTTGGAAAAAAATTGAGATGTGAGATAAAAAGGAAGCTATGGATCAGTTTTGAGATTATCAATGATACATTAATAATGCTGAATGAATTTACAGAAAGGAATGTTTCTAACATTTCAAGGAAAGGGTTTCAAAGGGCTCAATTTCATTGATATGGAAGAACTGTCTGGCAATCCGAACATAGCAGAGCCAACATTACAGAACAAATCCAACGTTAAATATTTGCAATCCTAACAGAACAGAGCCAACATTACAAAACAAAGCCAACATTAAATATTTGCAATCCGAACAGAACAAAGTCAAACATAAAATAGTTGCACTAAAATGGATAGAATGAAAGAAAATATATGCCTGAAATTGTAGATAACAAGATATTAAGATTGTTGAATGTACTAACAATGAGAAGTAGGGTTTCGTAGAAGACTACATAAAATAACAAGAACATGCACCTTTGAGTTGTTCAACCGACCATCTCTTGAAGTTGTTTGCTACAGGAGACGATCCAATCCATGACATCATACGCCCAAACTCTGACTCTGGTGCTGAAACACACAGGAGTCAACCACACAGGCTCCCAAACGCGCATACAATTCACTTTTGATTTGGAGCTCTCGTTCTTCAAAGCGTCCGTTCAGTTTTTATTTCAAGAGTTTAAGCAGCCCCAACATAAGTGTTTACATTATCCAAGATTTGGACATGCCGTTATTCAAGATTTTTTTGGTTTTGGCTTTTGTGCTTTTCTTTTTTGATTTGGTACTTTTGTTTTGGATTTTGTGTTTTTAGGTTCTCGTTTTTGTGTCAAATAAATTTGATTTGTACTTGTTATTTTTATATCTTTTTGTTTTGATTTTGTAATTTTTATTATTTTTATGAAATAAGATTTAATCGAGATATATTTCAATAAATAGGATTTATTTAATGTACTTTTTTTAAAGTTATTTTATTGGAGATTTTATAATTTTTATAAATAATTTTGCTTGAAATTTTATAATTTGTATGTAAAATTTTAATTTTAATAGTGTTTAGTTTATGTTTTAATAAATAAAATCATAAAAATGGAAATAAAAATATTTTATTTTGTTCTTATATAGTTGAAAAATTCTCTAGCTTTATGTTTTGAGAGAATTCCACAATGTCTTAATGTCTCAATAGCATAGGATTACTTATTAGTAACCACATTAATGCTTCTTTGATACCAAAATTTATATTGGAGAATTATTATCTTTGGATTTAACTAGAAATTAAAAATCCATGAAACCTTTATTCTAATATGAAATATTTACCCTCTTTAATATACCAAAAATACATATTGAATAACACATAATCATATTTTGAATAAAATAGGTATGCTCCTTGCTCTTCAATCAATTTATTTATTAATGCAAGAGCATTAAATCAAACTTAAATCCAAGATTCTTATTACACTATTCTAATTAACATTGTTATGCAAAGTAAAATTAAGTAATCTCTTAGTTTTATATGCATTTAAATTTTTTTATGTAGTTTATGTTGTTTTTACCACAATGTCTTATATTTTATTGTAGTTTTTTCTTTATGTATATTTTAAATTATTTTATTTTCCGAGTATAATTGAACACTCTTATATATAATAGGAAATTATTATAGAATTTCCAATATCCATTTTATGAAGGTGTTTAGTGTTTTTAGGTGTGATAATATCCATAAAAATATTAGTAGTTAATTTGATTTTATAAACCATTAACATTTTAGAATAACTCCAAGGAGGATCGTACCATTCATTTTAGTGAGGCCTCTCTCTATTTTGAATTTTATTTGGTTTTGTTGTCATTTAAAATTCCATTTTATTTATTTAAATTTGTATGGAATTTTATTATAAGTTGATATTTATTTATGGCATTACCTTGTAAGATAATGAAATGACAAATTGTATTTAAGTCTCTCTTTCCTTTTATAAATAAGAGTAGAAAAATTATTATTACCTATTGATGGTTTTGTTTACCCTACCAATTTGACACTTTCTTAAGTTGATGGAGGATTTGTAAAATGTTATTTGAAGATCTAAGAAATTGTTCCCCTTGTAAGTTGTTAATATCTTATGATTTTTTTATGTTTGGCTCGTAAGACTTACAATATCATTGAAGCATGTAATACACCTAATAATTGTTAATTTATTTTATATACTTTTTTGAATATTTTGATAATAGAGTAGAAATAAATTTAATGGATTATTATTATTTCAATAATTAACATAGTGAGAGGAAATGACAAATGGAGAAAACTATCAAGACTCCTTCTCAATACCTAAAGAGTAGGGCACTCATAAATAATCAATTCCTAGAAAAAACACTATAAAATAGTATGCCCATCAAATAAGGAGGAGGTTGGCCATGGATGGGGAAATAATATATTGATGCAAAGAGATGGTGCATTGATCAAAATTCAACCTTGTGGTTCAACAAATAGACTCGGGGTTTCTCATGCAACTATGTTTTGGATGTTCTAGGAGTTAGTTGCGAGGAATGACACCTTTTGTTTTGTTTTTGTGATAGTTGTGACAATTTATTTATTACAATTCATCTACTATTTTAGTGTTATTAGTTACAATGTAGAAGTAGATGTTATTTCCAAATGCATTATAAACTTAGAATTTTACAAGTATCAATTGGTATTCTTTTTTATATTGTTACTATACATTCTTTGTTTATACGATTTTAATAATCATTTATTGTGTACAAAAATAGGGAAATCAAGATTATTTTACCTATTAATAACTCTAGAAATGTTATCTATAAGCCATACAATCTGTTGTAGAATGTTTAGAACAAAAATATACAATCATGTAGAGATCACCAAAATATTTCTTGTGACTCTCATTTCATAAAAAAATGACCCTCAATGACAAAGATATCAATGAGATAAGTTGGAAGTGATAAGGGCCTATTGAATTCCAACGTCAATATCGAAAATTTGGGAGAATCATTGTTAATTTTATTAGGACAATGTTGAATTATGACTTTCAAAATCAGTATCAAAAAATCAAAAGGTTTGTAGTTACTTTCTTTGGATAGTGTTGACTTCTGAAGAGTTGTAGGAAGACGTCATTTTTGTCAAGAGGATAGGAAATTCATGAATAATATATGTGGAATATATTTACGTCGGTTTTAAAAGAATGCATCCAAGCAAGGAACGATGGATAGAGACTTAAAATATAAAGGAGTTGTACCATCACATGTTTATTGAATATTTCTGGGATTTTGGTGGTCCAAAGTAGTTTTAGTGGGGGGGTTTGATCCAAGATGATTTCCCAAATGACTAAATATGAAACCCTTCAAATGCTTAACTCAAATATATAATCACTTAGATATGACGAAACGATTTTTAGTGACTCTCGTTTCATAAAAAATGGACTCTGAATAAGAAAGATATCGACAAAATAATTTGGTAGTGATTAGGGCCTATTACTCACTTTTGGCTTCCTACATGAGGATGAAAAAATAGACTCCAAATAAGAAATATATCAAAAAAATAAGTTGGTAGTGATTAGGGCCTATTACCAACTTTTGGATTCGGACATGAGGATGAAAAAGTTGAGAGGATCATTTTTAATGTTATTAGTCTTATGTTGGCTTATCACTTCCAAAGATGGTATCGAAAAATTCTAATGGTTGTAGTTATTTTTGTTTGGACACTTTCGACTTTTGACTTTCAAAGTTGGGATTGGAAAATTTAGGTTGGTCATGTCGGGATTGGAAAATTTGTATCATAAAAGTTAAGATTGGCAAGCAGAAGATATAAATCAAGAGTCCAACAAAATAAACATCAAATTCTAACAAACGACTATGATTTTTATCTAGGATTTATGCTATCTGATCTGCAATTTTTGTCACTACACTAATGCCTTCAATATTGGCCTTTATATTGAAAGGTAATTTAAGTTGGAAATTAAATTTAATACCTAACTTGAGCTCATTCCTTGTGACCCTCAAAACAAACCCAACTCTTCTATCTAACAAAGAGTTTGGATGCAGTATAGGACATAGCAGTTTATGCTGAGAAATTCAAAATTAATAGTGAGAAAGGAGTGGAGTTGATGGTCATTGTGGATGATTTCCAATGTAGTGAAGGTAAATAACAGTTTAGAGCAGGTTCCAAAACACACAAGAGATAAACTTTCTCACAGTGCATGTGAAGGGAGGTCTTTAGCAAAGTGAAAGATGGCATTGGTTCCATCTATTAGCAGCTAACATATAGAATTGCGGGGAGTCCTCTAAATTGATGTAACTTTGAACAATTGAAGAATTAATACAAACAATCTCATTGGAAGTGGACCCGAAGACGCAGGCCAACAGACTCAAAATTCATTACCAAGTTGCATTCTTCAAATTGTGGTTTGCATCTCTATGATGTGCATTCATTTTTCTTATGTGTTCTTTTCAAATATTCCATTTTAAAATATTTATAAAATAGTTAACTATTGAGACATTCACATATAATTCATGATTATTTAAGATTATGTAAATTTTAGATCAATACATCAAGAAGAATAAATGAAGAGGGATATCAACACTATAAGTTGATAAAATTGATCATGTTTATGACATTAAATTGACCATGTTTGTAAAACTATATAGTAACCACCATTTTTCTCATTGTTTTAGTTTGTTGATAGTTCAAATTAAAAATGTTAACTTTATGGTATTGTCCTTTATCATTAATATGTCAACTTATGAATATGTCATTTGTGGATGTTGAAGAAACTCATCTACTTATAGAGCAAAGATCTATGGATGTTAATTCATGTCACAATAGAGTATGAAGTGGTGAGCTTATATTCAAGTAGAAAATAAACATGAAGACAATATTTATTATAAAAAAGATTACACTAATGGATTTATTTTCTAGTATGAATTTTGAGTCAAACACATCTCAACAAACAATTTCAATATCAGTAGCGATTCAAACACACATAGCTATATTTTATATTCTAATCATGTTATAATTTACTACAATGACATCAAATAATCATATCTTAAATTATAGAGGAAATTTATATAGATGTTAATGCATGCCACAATAAACTATAAAGTGGCAAGTTCATATTCACGTGAACATTATATATGAAAACAATGTTTATTATAAAAAAATTATAGTAGTTAATTTATTTTGTGGTGTGAATTCAAATTCAAATACATATATACTAGTAGTTTTAATAAATAGCATATATATTTGATGACACATATATAAATTGAGTATAACAAAAATTCATATACCAATTATATCATCTTAACTATGAAATAAACTTTATTAAAATTAAAATTTCATTCACATATTATAAAATCTCAAACAAAATTATTTATAAAAGTTATGAAATATTAAACTAAATTATTTAGTGAAAAAAAATACATTAAATCTTATTTATTAAAATATATCTCAATTAAATCTTATTTAATAAATAAACCAAGAATACAAAATCTAAACAAAAAAAAGGTACAAAAGCTCATAAAAACTATAGGTCGAAATCATGGATTTGTGAAAAAACACAAAAGCTAAAATTAAAAAAGCACAAATGCCAAAACAAGAATTCGAAATCAAAATTGGTAAAGCACAAAAGCCAAAACTAAAAAAGCACAAAAGCTTTTCAACATTCTTCTCCATTGCATCTTTATGTGCTCAGGCGCCTATGCTTTATGATTAAAATCTTAGTAATCAAAACTAAAAAAAGAAGGAAGGCTTCGAATCTTCGATAAACTGAATCAATTTGTGAGAGAGGGAGGTTTGATAGAAGAATAAAATATGGAAACTATTCGTTGAAGGCGGGATAAGGAATAATATATATAGAGAGAGGGGGTTTGAACATTCTCCTCCATATATATATATATGCGTGATTGGGATCGTGTGTGGTTGAGTCCTGTGTATGCGTGCTTCAGAGCTTGTGCAGTTCAATCCTGTGGGTTTCGGCTGCAGAGTCTTGTCATGGAAAATCCTTCTGCATCAAACAACTTCAAGAGAAGGTCAGTTGAACAACTCAAGGGTACATGTTGTTGTTATGTTCTCTACTTTGCTAGGAAACCCTAGTTTTCATCATCAGTACATTTAACAATCTTAATATCTTGTTATCTAAAATATCACTCATATATTTTCTTTTTCAAGTATTTTATGTTTTGTTGTATTCTGTTCGGATTCCAAATATTTGGTGTTGGCTCTGTTATGTTCGGATGCAAATATAGAGAAGCAATGAAGACAATTCTTCCATATGGATGAAATCGAGCAGTTTGAAACCCTTTTCTTGAAACATTAGAAACATTGCTTTCTGTAAATTCTTTCAACATTATTAATAGCTAAAATTTCATCCATAGCTTCCTTTTTATCTCACGTATCTATTTTATTGCAAACTATGAGTAGAAAGAGCTTGATGGAGCAAGGAAGACGAGTCTTCGATAGGAATTAATCCCTTCAAAACCCTCCATGAAGGATTTTGAGTTACAGGTGTGCATGGCTCTTTCAAATCCCTTCATGAATGAATTTGAGTTATAGGCATGTATGGTCCTGGGTTCTGTTTACTTCTCTCTAAATATTTTAACCATGATTCCATGGCTATGGAGAAGGCTCTATGTAATGATTCAAACCGTTAAAAGACGTCGTCAAATGAATATGTGCTGCACCTATTTTGTGGGGGAATATTTTCCTTATTTTTTCTAGTCCATTAAGTTTTGATGCAAACTGGGATTGGCAGGAAGATATTTGATACGAATCAAGCCGTTTAAGACACTCTGATACATGTATCTATTTTTCTAGGTTCGCCTTCCTCTCTGAAAATAATAACCATGATGCCATGGTTAAAGAATTTGAGCTACAACTATGTATGGTAGTGGCTTCTCCTACTTTTCTGGCAATATTATAATTGTGATGACATCGCTATGGAAAGGGTTCTACGTAATGATTCAATCCCTTCAGAACCATCCACGAATGAGCTCGAGCTCTAGTTGTGATTCTACCGCTTAATTACATTTATATTTTCATAAATAGTAGCCTAGCCTAATAGTTAATACGAGGGTGAGTGCAAGAAGATGATGGACCTTTTTGGCGCGTTAGATGCAATAGAAACCTGAAAAATCAGGCATCCCTCAACTTACTTGGATTTTTTGAGATACTTATGCAAAATATCTTGCATTGAGTAAAAAACATGAAATGTAGAAAATTGAAGCACCTTTCCGAATATATAACTTTTATGTATCGAAAATTTGCATAGCTATGTCAAATTTCATTTTTCTTAACAGGCACTTTTTATTTTTCAGGGAAATTATAAGGTATATGTTTTTGTGGGTGCAGCCTCTGAGGGCCTAAATGATCGAATCAAGCTACAAAAATTGACATCCATGTAGAGAACCCATAGCACTAGTGCGGCACTATTTTTCAAAAATTAAATTAGTAATTTTATAATATTTTTATAATTGTCTAAGTGAGAAAACCTCGAAAATGGTACGTGTTTTGTGGGTGCAGCCTTTGAAGGTCTTAATTCAAAAATCATGAAATGGGGTTTTGATAGAACGTAGAGGTTAGTGTCTTCTTATGCACCATACAATTTTTGTTTGAAGTGATCAAGAATTGAAAAAGTTATATAATAAACACTAACAGTGTGTTTTTCGAGTTGAGGAGTGATGACAGAAGAT
>LPNX010438143.1:145969-157612 GCA_001517045.1 Pseudotsuga menziesii
CGAGTTATCCCATATTTCTCATTAATTTATAACTGGGCCATATTTGTTTAATATTTAACTTATTTAATGCATCTTTCACATCTTTGAATTTTGTTATTACTTTTTCTAATCCTATATGTTGAATGAAATATTTATTAATTTTATTTTAATTAATAGTAAGTAAGTTTTATTACTTTTGTTTTGAATTAATTAAATAAAAGGAAAATTTGTATATGGTACATTAAAAAAAATAACATTTATTCTAGGATAAATAGTTATATAAATATATTATATTCTAACTTGAACATTTGTAAATAAAAACTCGCTATACAATTTATTTTCTATCTTTTATTTATAAATTTACTATTATTGCTAGTTATTTTCTATGTGGGCTTTACTTTAGTGAAATTATGTAATTTGATTTAAAATGGTATAATGGATGAGTTATTTGGTATTTGGAAAGAAAAAATGGATTTTCATTAAATTATATATATCGTATTGTTATATTGTAACTAATTTGTTTACAATTAGGATTATGGTTAAGATCTATGTTTAAACTTATTCATCTAAACCTAACATTGCTTAAGGATATTATCTTAAGGTTAGACTAGGATAAGGTTTGCTAGCCTTACTATATTAGTTTAGATGAATATATATGTAGATTAAGTTCAAGTAGATTGTGTAAACTAGGTTAGACTCAACACCAAGGTAGGGTGGGTTAAGTTAATTAGGATAGGGTAAGGTATGGTGATAGACTTGGATATATAGGCTAAGGTAGGCTAGGCTAAAGTACGTTAAGGGAATATTAGCTTCATTACAGTAGGATACATTAGGGTGCACTACTTCATATAGGCTAGAATAAGCTATGCTAGGCTAGAGTAGGCGAGAGTAGGATAAAGTAGGTTAGGCTATGCTAGAATAGGCTAGGCTAGAGTAGGATAGGCTAGGATAGGGTAGAGTAGGCAACAATCGGCTAGAATACAATAGAGTAGTATAGGCTAGAGTACGCTAGCCTAGAGATGTGTATGTAGCATAGGTTAGGCTTAAGAAGGATAGGTTAGGCTAGAATTTGATAGAATATGCTAGGCTAGAGTAGGATAAGATAGCCTAGACTACATTAGGCTAAAGCAGGCTATGTTAGACTAGAAAATGCTTGTGTAGAGTGAAGTAGGATACAATAGAGTATGCTAGGCTAGAGTAGGGTAGGCTAGAGTTGGGTAGGATCGACTAGTCACATGTTATATCAGGCTAGGCTAGAGGCGAGGCTAGAGTAGGATAGGCTAGACAAGGGAAGGCTAGAGAATGTTAGGGTAGGGTAGGATAGAGTAAGGTATACTATGCTAGGATAGGATAATGTAGGCTAGAGTAGGATAGGAAAATCTAGAGTAGGTTAGGCTCGGATAGAGTAGAGTAGGGTAGGCTAGGCTAAAATACGGTAGGGTAGGCTAGGTTAGGATATGATAAAGTAGGATGGGTTAGGCTAGTGTAGGTTAGGCTAGAGTAGGCTAGGTTAGTTTAACCTAGGATATGTTAAGCTAGACAATGCTAGGTTAGTCCAGTCTAGTCTAAGTGATAGTAGCCGAGAGTAGGATAAAGTAGGGTAGGCTAGGACAAAAAGGGCCAAGGTAGAATAGTCTAGGATATGGTAGAGTAGTCTATGCTATAGTAGATTGGGATAGAGTAAGCTATATTAGAGTAGGCTAGAGTAAGCTAGGCTAGAGTAGTATAGGATAGAATTGCTTAAGCTAGGATAGGCTAGGGTAGAGTATGCTAGTCTAGGACAAGCTAGTATATCCTAGGCTAGGTTAGGCTAGGTTAGAGTTTGCCAAGCTAGGATAGCATACAATAGACTAGGCTAGGATAGGGTAGGTTAGATGATGTTAGGCTAGGATAGCCTAGTCTATAATAGGCTATAGTAGGCTATACTAGAGTATGCTAGAGTATGCTAGAGTAGTCTAAAGTAGTCTAGGATATGCTACAATAGGCTAGGGTAGAGTAGGATAGGCTAGGTAAGAGTAGACTAGGCTAGAGTAGAGTAGGCTAGGATAGACAAGGATATGTTAGGCCATGATAGGTTATGATAGGATAGGATAGGATAGGATAGAGTAGACTAGGTAAGGCAAGGCTAAGCTCCGCTAGAGTAGTCCATAGTAGGCTAAAGTAGGCTATGATAGGATAGGGTAGAATAGGACAGGATATGCTATACTAGGCTAGGATAGATTAGGGTAGAATAAGATAGAGTAAGCTATAGTAGATCAGGCTAGGATAGAGTATTATAGACTAGAGTAGGCTAGCCTATAGTTGGGTATGGTATGTTAGGCTAGAGTAGGATAGGCTACACTAGGCTACAGTATGATAGGGTAGGGTAGAGTAGGATAGGATAGGATAGTCTAGGATAGCATAGAATTGGTTATGCTAGGCTAAGATATGATAAAGTACTCTATGATAGGATAGTGTAAGATGGGATCAGATAAGAGAGAGTAGGCTATATTAGTCTAGGTGAGCTTAGGCTAGGCTAGGCTAGGCTAGAGTAGGGTATGAGACACATAGAGTTTGTGATTGCATGTCTCATGTCATGGAAAATATTGGTTTGGATTGGATTGCCTCTTGTAGAAAACAACTTCAACAGAAGCTCAGTTGAACAACTCAAAAGTACATGTTATTGTTATTTTGTCTACTATTCTAGGAAACCCTAGTTTTGATCCTTAGTACATTCAAAAATCTTAATATCTTGTTGTATGAAATATCATGCATATATTTTCTTTCATTCTATCAATTTGGTTAAAATTATTTTATGTTTAGATCTGTTCTATTTAGATCAAAATTATTTTATGTTATCTCAGTTCTGTTTGGATGCAAATATAGAGAAGGAACAAAGACAATTCTTCCATATCAATGTAATTGAGCCCTTTGAGACCTTTCCCTTGAAACATTAGAAACATTCATTTATTTAAATTATTTCATCATTATTAATCCATCAATTTTATCTCAAATATCATTCATAGCTTCCTTTTTATCTCACATCTAAATTTTATTGCAAACCACCATTGAAAGTAGGAGCTTGATGGAGCAAGGAAGGCAAGCCTCCGGTAGTATTTAAGCCCTTGAAAGTCCTGCATGGACGAATTTGAGTTGCATGTATGTATGGATCCTTCAAATCCCTTCATGAATGAATTTGACTCAAAGGCATGTATGGCTATGGGTTTTCTTTACTTCTCTAAATATTTTAACAATTATGCCATGGCTATGGAGAAGGCTCTATGTAATGATTCAATCCATTCAAAAACATCCTCAAATGAATGTGTTTTCCACCTATGTATGGCTTTGGGTTTTTTTATGTGGGATATTTTCCTTTTCTTTATCATTCATTATATTTTGATGCATACTGACATTGGAAAGAAGATATCTTATATGAATCGATCCCTTTAAAACCCTCTCATACAATTATTCGATATGAATGAAATCGATCCCTTTGAAATCCTTTCCTTGAAACATTAGAAACATTCGTTGATGTAAATTCATTGAGAACTATTAATCCATCACTCTTTATATCAAGTCTAATCCATAGCTTTCTAGGAAGAGCTTGATGGATAAAGGAAAACAAGTCTCCAATAGGATTTAATCCATTCAAAAACTCCACTAATGAATTAGAGTTACATTTCTGTAAGGCTCCTCCAAAGCCACTTATGAATGGATTTGAGTTACAGACATCTATGGCTATTGTTTCTATTTACTTTTCTCTGAATATTTTAACCATGATTCCATGGATATGGATAAGACACTATGTGACGATTCAAGTTCTTAAAAGATGCCTTCAAATGAATATGTGCTTTGCTTTTTTTTCTAGTCCATTATTTGTTTATGAAAACAGGGATTGGAAGGAAGATATCTCATATTTATCAAGCCCTGTAAAATGATCGTATCCATGTACATATGTTAAAAAAATTCATACTTGAAGGAAAAATCACAGATACACTAACGATTCTATACATTCTTTATGAGCCAAAGGATTCTATACATACTTTAAGTCTGTTTAAAAATTAATCAACATACATTTTACCAATCCATGTTTAGGTGTTCCATACCCATAGATACAAATATCTAGGATAAATATTTAATTAAAACATAACCACGATATGAAGATGCAATTGAGGAACCATCCAATTAAAGATATACAGAAACCAATTAGAGTAAAAACCAAATCAGGAAACATTTAAGAACCAACTATCCAGCAAAATGATTCACATCCAAATATTTATAACAACCAATTAAAAATTCTACGATGGTATTGTACCAATTGTTAAGTCTATTATATTTTTCAAACATTAAAATGACAATTTTCCAAATGGGAAGAAGGGTTGAAGTGAATTAAATTGCCATTTGTACATGCCTTTTAACTCTTGCATGAGAAAATAACATAGAAACATGGAAAAGGCCTATCGTGCCTTGGTATTTTCTATAAGTTTTTGATACCATAGATACAATAACATTGTTATGTCAAGTAACTTTCTTTATCTATCCATGGGTAATGAGTTCTCTAGCATTTTTCAATTTTATGATTTCTATTGTTGTTTTCTAGTTTTTTTCATTGTTCTTTTTTCTTTTCTCTGATACATAGAAATGTGTTGCTATCAATATCAATGGGTAACAACACATGTCAAATAACATAACCATTGTGGAAATTAATGGTAATATTTATTTTCTTGCATGTCACCACTAGAAAATTTAATAGCTACATTTGATTTTGTGCACATCACCATTGTAGAAATTAATGGTAATGTTTACTTTTGTGATTGTTGCCATTAATGATACTGTGATGACTATCCCTCAAGCATTGCAAAAATTTTAATTGTTTTAATATAAATGGTGATGATCCTTTATCACACGTTAACATCACCACATATAAAACAATAATTATGGTCATTAACGTCTCATCACTATGAGTTACTCTTATTCATGGGAAATAATGATGGGAATGAATCATCCCCATATATGCGTTAATGGTGATGGTCAATAATTTCCCATCATCACAATTTAATAATGTTCATAGGAAATGATGATGCTCATTTACCATCCCCATATATGTATCAAGAGTGAGGGTCATTTAAGGTTTGTGACTAAAAAGTCACTATCATTCATAGCAAATGATGAAAATAATTGATCATCATCATATGCGTTTCAATTGTTAGGGTCACTAAGGACATGTCACTATTATGTATAGGGAATGGTCACAAACCAACACTAATAATGGTTAGTGGTCATGGACCCACATTGTCTCTGTATCTCCTTTACTTTTGGCTACATTTCCTTTGGAGACATAGTTTTTGGTGGAAAACATTATCGTCATATATGCATCACTAGTGAGGGTCATTAAAGGTATGTTACTATTGTTCCTAATATTTTCCCATGATCATTGATCGTCACTAATAATGATTATTGGTGGTATAACTAGGCCATTTCCATATCTACCTTCATATTGGCTATGCTTCCTTTGGTGACATTCTAATTTTGGTGATGGAGAGCCTTTTGAATATCACCAATGAGGTTATGTCGAAATTTTTTTCTCCTCACAAAACTTAATTTTTGTTGTGGAGAATCTAGCCTAGTCCACACTAGACTACTGTATTCTAGAATACAATACTCTACTTTAACCTATCTTATTGTTGTATATCCTTTCATATCATACCAGACTCTATGCTAGACTAGCCAAGCCTACTCTATCTTGCTCTAGCCTACACTAGCCTAGCCTAACCTATCCTACTATACCCTAAGCTATCCTACTATAGCCTAACCTATCTTAATGTATCCTACCCTATCTTACATTTAATTTTTTGCACATCATTATTGTAGAAATTAATGGTAATGTTTACTTCTGCGATCGTCAACATTAATGATACTCTGACAACTATCCCTCAAGCATTGCAACAATTTTTATTTATTTTTAATATAAATGGTGATGATCCTTTATCAAACACTAACATGACCACATATAAAAGACTAATGATGGTCATTGAAGTCTCATCTCTATGAGTTACTTTTATTCATGGGAAATAATGATGTTCATGAATCATCCCCATATATGCATTAATAGTGATTGTAATCAATTTTCCATCATTACAAGTTACTAATTTTCATAGGAAACGATGATGCTCATTAACCCATGGCGTCTTCCTTAGTGAAACCATGCCATATCACGTTCGTTTGTGGTGTATGAAACGATACCCCAAATTTCAATAAATATTGGAAAATACCTGCCAAAATCATTTTTTTAACCCCCTCCCAATATGCCTTCCCAAATAAAATTAAAAAAACCTATTTTCACTACATATTTTATTCATGTATTTTTTCATTTGAATTTTTATACTCCTTTAAATATCTACCTAGTATATTGACATGATACCCATCTTATGACCCCACATGCATTCTACAATGCACCTTGCTTATTTCAATGTATATTGTGGATGCACATTACTTCATCCATAATGCAATTAATTAGCCACATATCATTATTATTTACCGCATATAATGGTATAATGAAGATCTAGGAGACCACTTCTTATATGTCACAAAGCTTCTTGAAATTATTAAGAAAGGTTAGGATATAGTACGTTAAGCTAAGCCATAGTAAGCTAGCCTAATATAGCTTATCCTAGTCTAATGTAAGCTATCGTAGACTACTTTATTCAAGCCTACTCTATCCTACCTTAATATACACTAGCCTATCCTAACCTACACTACTCTACCCTACTTTATCCTACCCTACTCTGGCCTCGAGTAGCCTAGCGTACTCTAACATAGCTTAGCCTAGCCTTGCATCTCCTAGCCTAGCTTACTCTATCCTAGATTAAACTACTATAGCCTAGCCTAACCTATGCTAAACTAGCCTACTCTGGCCTACTTTACTCTACCTTATCCTAGCGTTCTCTGCCCTATCCTAGCCAACCCTAATCTGCCTTAGCCTAACCTACTCCAACCAAGCCTAACCTACTCTAGCTTAGCCTAGTTAAACCTGACCTACCCGAGTCTACTCTATCCTATCCTACTCTAGCCTAGCTAAACCTACTCAACTCTATCCTACCCTACTTTAATATAGCCTACTTTACCCTATCCTAGCCTAGAGTACTCTAGCCTAGCGTAGTCTAACCTAGCCTACCCTAGCATACTCTATCCTAGGTTACCCTTTGCTAGCTTAACTTGCTCCATCCTAGCCTAACCAGCTATAGAATAGCCTACTCTCGCTGAAGATAATTTATTTTTTCCTACTCTGCCCTATCCCAACATAGCCTATGATAGCCTAACCTAACCTAAGCTACTCTAGGTTATCCTAGTATATTCTAGCTTAGGCTAGCTTACTCTAGCGCATCCTATCGTACCCTTTCCTACTCTATCCTAGCTTACTCTAGGCTACTACTTTAACCTATCCTAGCCTACTCTAGCCTAGCTTAACCTACTCTAAGATATCCTAACATAATCTAGCCTAGCCTAGCCTTTTCTATCATACTCTACTTTATCCTACTCTATCCTATCCTAGCCTAGCCTACTCTAGCCTAGCCTAGCCTATCATATACTAGCCTATCCTACCCCAATCTATTCTTCTCTACCTTATCCCAACCTACTCTTTCCTACCTAGCTTATCGTGGCCTAATCTAGCATAGTTTAGTCTAACCTAGCCTACCCTATCCTACTTTATCCTAACTCTATCCTAGCTTAATGTACTGTAGAATATCCTAGCCTACTCTAGAATATACTACTCTATCCTATCCTACTCTACTATAGTCTACTCTAGCCTACCAAAATCTATCCTACCCTTTTGTAGCCTATCCTACTATATTCTAGCATATTGTACTCTAGCATACTCTAGCCTAGTGTAACCTAGCCTACTCTAGCCTAGCATGTTATACCCTAGCTTGTCTTAGCCTACTCTAGCATTACCTAGATTAACCTACTCTCGCCTAGCCTAGCTTAATCTACTCTAGACTATCCTATATTAACCGTAGCCTACTCTAGTGTACATTGGCCTAGCCTAGCCTATCATAACCTTCTCTACTCTAGCCTACTCTAGCCTACTTTGTCCTATACTAGCACAGTCTACGCTACTCTAACCTACCCTACCCTACCATTCTCTAGCCTACCCTTGACTATCCTATCCTACTCTATCCTAGCCTCTAGCCTATCTTATTCTAACATAGACTAGTAGAGCATGAGTCGACCCTACCCAACTCTACCCTAGCCTACTCTAGCCTTTCCAACTCTACTCTATCCTACTCCACTCTACACAAGCATTGCCTATTCTATCCTAGCCTTCTCTATCCTACTGTACTCTAGGCTATCCTATCCTACTCTAGCCTATTCTATTATATCCTCTCATATCCTATCCTAAGCTAGCCTAACTTAGCCTACTCAAGCCTATCCTAGCCTAGCTAATGCTAGCATACACAAATCTACGATAGCATACTCTAGGCTAGCCAACTCTATTGTATCCTACTCTACTCTACTCTATCCTACTCTACTCTACTCTACCGTGTTGTGGCCCACTCTACCCTATCTTATCCTATCCTATTCTAGCCTAGCCTATTCTGGCATAGAGTAACCTACCTTATCCTACTCTCTCCTACTCTAGCATAGCCTAACCTAGCTTAGCCTAGCCTATCATATTTTATCGTAGTGCAACCTAATCTATCATTCACTAATGAAGCTAAGATTCCCTTAACCTACTCTAACCTAGCCTACCTTAGCCTCAAATATCCTATCCTATCACCATACCTTACCCTAGCCTAATTAACTTGACCCAACCTACCTTAGAGTTTATTCTAACCTAGCATAGGCAATCTACTTGACCTTAATCTGCATAGACTAGGATACCTTTTCCTAGTCTAACTTTAATCTAATATCCCAAAGAAATATTATGTTTACATGAATAAGCGTGAGCATGGATCTTAACCATAATCCTATTTGTAAGCACATGAATTATAATCTAACAATAAAATATTTATAACTTAATGAAAACTCATCTTTTTAATGCCAAATAGCTCATCCATTATGCCATTTTATATTAAAATTACATGGTTTTACTTAAAAAAACAAAACCATACAAATAACTACGAAAAACACATAATAAAAAATATTATGAATGTGGAATAATGCATCATTGGTATGCACATTCAATTTGTAAATCGATCTCTTCTTTCCTTAAATAGGATTAGTCCCCTACTCCTCACCTACTCAGTCGAAGCTAGTCCACATCGAGGAAGCTTCTCTCTTTAGCATCTCGGAGATGATTTCATTGATTCTTTTCATTAAGTAGGTGGGAAGTTGGTAACAGTTAAAAGGGTAAAAGGAGTAAGGTTAAGCACTAATAGTAATTGCTTGATGGGTATTTTCCTGCTAAACGGTTTATTCCAAAGGCAGGTGCCTATACTAACTTCGAGAGACCCACGTCCAACTAGGCCCCATAGAGAGAGCAATTAGTCAAATTGCAGACGTATTTGGCAGACAACCAGCAATCTAGATATCGAGAAGATTATGTCATTACAAACAATGGTAAGCGTGAGTACGAATTCTGGAGAAAAGTTCACATATAAAATATCTGAAAATATCTGACATTAATAATAAATTTATAAATACAAAATAAGAAATAAATTTTATACACATTTTTTTTATATAAAAATATTCAAATTAAGATATAATATATTTATATAAATATTTATCATATGATAAATGTTATTTTTTTAAGTACAGAAATTAGTCATATACAATTTTTGCATTTGTTTAATTAATTAAAAACAAAATAATAAAACTTCCATTCTATTAATTAAAATAAAACTAATTTTAAATTAGTAATGATACTTTAAATTAATTAAAAGGAGTAAGCTGGTGTTAACTATTACGCTAGGCTACTGTTTATGAAAATCTAAATGTAATCACTATTGCGGATACAGGTAGCCGTTGCCGGAGCCATGGAATCACAAATGGAGCTCGAGCTCATACAAGGAGGGTTATGAAGGGCGTGAATCACTACGTGGAGCCCTTTCCATAGCGATGGTGTGGCAATTATAATATTTGGAATCCATGGCCATACAACTACCCTATTGGGAACCCATGGCCGTACAACCATTGCAATTATAATATTGGGGGCGAAGCTAGGAGAAGCCTCGGCGAAACTGTAGCTCAAATTCTTTATCCATGACATCCTGGTTAAACTTTTGAGAGAGGAAGGAGACCCTAGGAAAATACATACATGTATCAGATCGTTTGATGGGGGCTTGATTCGTATCAGATATCTTCCTGCCAATCCCGGTTTGCATCAAAACATAACGGACGACGAAAAAAATGTGCCACAAAGATTCATTTGAGGACGTGTTTGAAGGGCATCGTTGTTCGAAATATTCAGAGAGAAATAAACAGAACCGAGAGCCATACTCAAATTAGTTCATGAACGACTTCGAAGGAGCCATACACACGTGTAACTCAAATTCGTTCATGAAGGGCTATGAGGAGCTAAAATCGTATGGAGACTCAATGTTGGTTTGCAATAAAATTGAGATGTGAGATAAAAAGGAAGCTATGGATCAGATTTGAGATTATCAATGTTACATTAATAATGCTGAATGAATTTACAGAAAGGAATGTTTCTAACATTTCAAGGAAAGGGTTTCAAAGGGCTCAATTTCATTGATATGGAAGAACTGTCTTGTAATCCGAACATAATAGAGCCAACATTACAGAACAAATCCAATGTTAAATATTTGCAATCCTAACATAATATTTGCAATACAGAACAAAGTCAAACAAATCCAATGTTAAATATTTGCAATCCTAACATAATATTTGCAATCCTAACAAATCCAATGTTAAATATTTGCAATCCCTAACATTAAATATTTGCAATACAGAACAAAGTCAAACATAAAATAGTTGCACTAAAATTGATAGAATGAAAGAAAATATATGCCTGAAATTGTAGATAACAAGATATTAAGATTGTTGAATGTACTAACAATGAGAAGTAGGGTTTCGTAGAAGACTACATAAAATAGCAAGAACATGCACCTTTGAGTTGTGTTCAACCGACCATCTCTTGAAGTTGTTTGCTACAAGAGACGATCCAATCCATGACATCATACGCCCAAACTCTGACTCTGGTGCTGAAACACACAGGAGTCAACCACACAGGCTCCCAAACGCGCATACGATTCGCTTTTGATTTGGAGCTCTCGTTCTTCGAAGCGTCCGTTCAGTTTTTATTTCAAGAGTTTAAGCAGCCCCAACATAAGTGTTTACTTTATCCAAGATTTGGACATGCCGTTATTCAAGCTTTTGAGCTTTTTTTGGTTTTGGCTTTTGTGCTTTTCTTTTTGATTTGGTACTTTTGTTTTGGATTTTGTGTTCTTTAGGTTCTCTTTTTTGTGCCAAATCAAATTTATGATTTGGACGTGTTATTTTTATATGTTTTTGTGGTTTTTTCAGTTTTGATTTTGTATTTTTTATTATTTTTATGACATAAGATTCAATGGAGATATATTTCAATAAATAGGATTTATTTAATGTACTTTTTTTGAAGTTAGTTTATTGGAGATTTTATAATTTTTATAAATAATTTTGTTTGAAATTTTATAATTTGTATGTAAAATTTTAATTTTAATAGTGTTTAGTTTATGTTTTAAT
>LPNX010438146.1:475-49651 GCA_001517045.1 Pseudotsuga menziesii
TGTACAAATCTTTCTGAAACTGCATTGAGCAAACCCAAGATGAAAATGGGATTGAATGGTACTTTCCTCAGCTTTGATAAGCACGCAGTCATTTTGAATGGGCAATGCCTTCAATCCATACTTCTCNTTCCCTATTGCTCCATATCACTTGTTACATCATATAGAATAATAGAACTGACAAATTCCCCTCCTTGTAATTAGGGACCTTAATGCCTCTACATCCTTGCAATAATTAAGGCAATGCTTGCCATTTGACATACTCTTTACAACATTACTTCCAGGTTGATTTCCAACAAGTGTTGTTTTCTCTTTTGCCTTTTAGGTACAAAAGTATCTTGTGATGTAAGAAATCTTTTATCATGCTTCATTAGATTCATAGACTTCCTCTTAGATGAACTCTTGGACTTGAGAATATACCGTTTCTTTCTTTTTATCGAGTGCCCCCATGCCAATGGCATGATTTTCAAAATCCTCATGTATTGCTTCCAAAGTTTCACCTTTTTACTGTATAAAAGAATCTTTGAATCCTGTTTTTGNTCGAGTGCCCCCATGCCAATGGCATGATTTTCAAAATCCTCATGTATTGTTTCCAAAGTTTCACCTTTTTACTGTATAAAAGAATCTTTGAATCCTGTTTTTGCAACGAATAACTACACTCCTCTGTCAGATTAGATAGTCTACAAGGTTCAGTTATCTTTGATGAGACTCCTAGAATTGCATTGTCTTTAGAGACTAAGGAATTTCCATTTCCAGGATTTCGAGCTATTATAAAGACGTTTCTTGAGGATGAAAGGTTAGTATCATTATTCCCCAAATCTGTCACATGGCTAATCATATTAGTATGAATGGACAAGGGGTCTTCATCAACTTGATACACATTAGCAGCACCCTGATTGATTTTTTTACCATCTGAAATTTCCTTAGCAGGAGAATATCCCTTACCATGGTCATGATTCATCATATCCCTGTTTCCCAAGTGTTTAACAATTTTGTGCCCCTCACTGGAAACAAAAATACTCAAATGTATAGAAGTCTTATGCCCATTATCAGTATGATCCAACATACAGACATTACTCATAGGTACATCACTTTGCGGCCCATTGGTAGCAGCACCTTGTGTGGCTGTACTTCCACTTTTCATCCCATCTGAGTTCCATGTAGGGGGAAGATTTGACAAAGATCCAATGCTAATAGGTTGCTCACATGCAGAAGAAGGAATCCTGGTANCAAAGATACAATGCTAATAGGTTGCTCACATGCAGAAGAAGGAATCCTGGTATTTTGCCTTACTTCTGCAACTTCCAAAGAATAATTCCTGTCTAAAAGTGTTTCATTTCTAGATATTGAATCCTTTGCTTCTAAAATTGCTGCATTGTTAGAGTTCAAACAACGTGGTCCTTTTGAAATAGAACCAACTGAAGAAGGAAGAGATTGATTTTCCTTTAGAAGGAGAGAGAAACTGAGAAATTTTTAAATTTCTTGATACTTACCAGAATGATAAAGAGAGTTAGAAATAGTTATTTGTTTCTTGTATACTGTGCCCTTCTAGGAAGAGCCTTGAAGGAAGTTGTTTTTTGCTTGAAGTTTTTTTACTGTACTATTCTTTTCACATTTGCAATCCAAAGCATTCATTCCACAAATAATTAGAAATTATATGTTTCTTTCTCCAGTTATGCTATAATAGTTTCTATATCTTGTAGGCGATAGCCTCACGGGAATTGGCACTGCAGACCAGGCTAAGTATGAACATGTCGCAACTACAAAACGTGGATAGTGAAGGACTTGGTGGTTATGGTTGGGTTGGACACTTTCCTGGGATTTCTGAGCTCCAAAAACAAGTGTTCAGTTTATGAGAGGCCTTAAAGCTCCCGCCTTGCAATGCATCAGCAGATTTAGATGAGGTATATTAGTGCTCNACGAGAATTGGCACTGCAGACCAGGCTAAGTATGAACATGTCGCAACTACAAAACATGGATAGTGAAGGACTTGGTGGTTATGGTTGGGTTGGAAACTTTCTTGTGATTTATGAGCTCCAAAAACAAGTGTTCAGTTTATGAGAGGCCTTAAAGCTCCCGCCTTGCAATGCATCAACAGATTTAGATGAGGTATATTAGTGCTCTCCTATGTCAAACAATATAAATTGGTAGTGTTGGTCTCTAGATATTTTGAAGCTATGATTGCTTGGACTTGGCCTGAGAACTTGTTGCAGTAGTGTAATTTTGTTTTTCATCTTGATTAGAAGAGTTGTAAGTTGTTTCCACAAAAAATATATATTGATTTTTATTATAACACCTGTTAACATGTTTATTGTAGCTATTATTGAGCGCCATGGAAGCACTCCATAAAAGACGATTCTTCTTTTCAGTTCACCTTCTCTTGTTCCAACAAGGCCAGCTCATCAAGCGGCTTCCCCTAAGGTTTCACTTCCCTCTTCTCTTTTGATTTATGTTTATTGCATGTTTGGGAAAGTAGGTTTATACAACTTTTCTCACATACACAAGTCATACATTTTACTTTTTTGTTATACCAGCATTTCCAACTTGTGTTTGAGTGCATTTGTTACACTTTTGCACCAAATCATACATAGCAGAATGGAGACTCCACAGGTAAAGAAATCTATTATGTATTCTTTTGGGTGTTGGATTTGAGACTTTCTTAAATCATTCATAAGTTTCCATAGTTGTCATGGCATTCATTAACCACATGACATGTAGGGGTAAACTCCTTCACAGATTGCACTATGTATACAGGTTTCTACCTGTGCAGTCGAGCATAATTGTTTTGTGGATTCGTTGATTATATTTCCTGTTGAAATCCATTTCTTGGTTTAGAGCTGAGTTTTACTTTTCTTAGGTACTAAATAGTTGCATATTTAGCCATTCAAGTTTAATTTTAACCAATTCTTAAATTGAATTTGTTAGATTAGATTTTCTTATTTTGCACATGATCTTAGTTATTGTTGTTAGTTGTTGAACAAGATAAATAATTTGCTTCATTATTTTACTAATTTACAGTTCATTGTTTTTCTATTTTACAAGTGATTATTTTTTATTGGATTTTGTAGGAGTGAACTTAACTTATAAGTGGGCCATTGAGTATGAATAGCTCGCTACTGAGGATTTGCCATTCCGTATGAAGAGCCTGATGTTGAGACTTTCAAGCTGCTAAGTGTGGTTTTGAAGCTACTGACGTGGGATTTAAGTATGGTTTTGAAGCTGTTGATGTGGGAGCTAAGTATGGTTTTGCAACCAAGTGCAAGTATGAGGGTTTAGCCATTGTAATATTTGAGAAGTGATGGCTTTCCCATAAAGTTATATGGAAATTAATGTGTTTTTGAGTAAACTCATATTTATTGTAATACTTTTGACATTTCATATAATATAATTTGTGGTTTCAAACTTATATATATGGTTGTACTTTATATTATGTATCAATGTTGTTATTATTAACTAATTAATGTGACATTACATGATTTACATGTGTATTAGATTTTATTTACGAGTGTTGTAATTAATTATAATGTGACTGCATAATTCGCATGTGTATTAGATAAGAATAAATGTATGATTCTTTTTTTAAATTTAAACATAATATCATATTAAAAATTTATATTGATTAATAATGGACACCATTCAAACTACTAAAATATAATGACCATACATAAAGCGACTAAAAATGACTAAATTAGTGACCAATAAATGAGATTAATGACCAAAATTCGCAAATAAAATGACCAATAATTGAGAGATACGCGACCAAACAATGAGATACAAATGTCAAAAAAAAGGACCAAAATTCGCATATCAATGACCAAAAATCAGTTTTGGTGGCTAATTTATGGTCTTTTATTACGCGACCAAATTTGGTCATATTCTAGCTTGTCATGTGGTCATTAATTTGGTCACAAATGTGGTCATATATTTGGTCATTGATTCAAATATATGACCAAATTAATGACCAAATATATGACCAAATTAATGACCAACCGACAAGCTATAAATGACCAAAATAAAAATGACCAATTTTGGTCATGTAATAAAAGACCGTAAATTAGCCACCAGCGATTGCCAAACCAAAAGTGGTCATTGATATGCGGATTTTGTCCATTTTTTTGGTCACTAATCTCTCATTTTCCACTAGTGACAGAATTTGGATGTCGTATGGTTGTAACGGTGAGAAGGAGATGAACAGTCAGGGCACTTGGCAGAAGGATGTGAACAGTCACCTTTTCTTGGGCATTTTGGCCCTTTGTAATGGAAAAGAGGAGTATAAGGGACACAGTTCATGGAGAGTAGGGGATCGAATATTTCACAGAGATAGGAGTTGCAGAGGGCATTTTTCTATTCTTGTTGAAGTTGACTACTCTTAGTTATAATTGGCTTCTTTTTCCTATTGAAGTCTAGTTTTGTAACTTTCAGAGAGGAGGTCTTGAAGACTTTACTGTTAATGTCCAGTTTCTGTGATTAGTCCAGAACCATTTTTGTACCATTGAAAACCATTAATTGGATTGGTTCCTATTGGAGAGGGATCTGGAGACGTAGCCCAGTGGAGGGGGTGAACTCCGTTATCAACTGCTGTTGGTGTCTCTATTTCTGTGTTGTCTCCTTGTATCTGTCTATCAGTGTTGTGGTTTTCGTTCCTGTTCTGAGCACTTAATTTCTACTAATATTGTCCATTAATTGATCTGTTGCATGAATTCTTTTACAAACGGACTTTAAATGCACTAAGTTGAGATCCTACGGATCACAAAAACATAAAGACGATCTCCCGACATTAATCGTCTCTCTCTGATCCCAACTTATTTTCTCTCACTCATGTGCCGCAGTGAGTGAGTGTGTGTGTGATACGTAGAGAGGCTCACTCTCTATTTATATTATTTCATTAACTTAACCTTTAACTCTGTTATGTAGGCTAGAGTAATCCTAACTCAGTTATGTAGTCTCGATTAACCACAACTGGGGTACTAATGACCCGACTTACATTTAACTCACCTAGGGCCGACTTCTCTAGGAGAGTCTAATAACCCTAGTGCCCCAACAACCGTGTGGACTTTAACCCTTGATCAATAAGAGTATTACCCTCAATTACTTTACATGACTTGTTTACATTATTGAATCTTCTGATAGGAACATCGAGGCATGACATGACTCAAATACATTACATACACTTCCCAGAATAAACATCGGGGTACAATACATAATATATACAAGTGAATACATTCTGAATTTACATATACATCAACATTAGCAACCTATCCTCCATGATTTTCTCTCCATTTTCTAGGATTAACATGTTTTTCCATCACTCTTGACAACTCAGATATGCATTTTCTAATTTGTGAGGTCCTTGACTAATTTGGGAAGTGCTTTAGCCACCTATGGGGGTTTGTCATATTTAGTAAGTCCATCTTTCTGAGCTTGACGAGTTGTCTCCAATACAACTCGATTTTAATTATGAGGGATATAGTATTTATGTAAACTATTATTCATCATTATTCAATGGAACGATACACTCCAATATTCATCTCTTTATTCATGTGATTCAGTCTCTATTCTTCTCTCTATTTATCCAGTGTATGCTTGTGAGAATTATCTTAGTAGCAAGATATATTTCATGTTATTATTATTATAATATTTTCTCATAGAATTGGAGATATTATTTCTACATTGTATCAGAGAATTCCTACGTAGTATTAGAGCACAAGGTTTCTCAAGTTCTACAGAGTTGAGGAGAGCATCCAGTCTCTTGTCCCTCTCTGAAGAAGAGCTTGATCTAATATTACAAGATTTTATCCTAGTTTATTGTTTACATGTTGCAGAGAGTTTCTTCTTGAGCCCTTCAACTCAGCACTATGGATTCTTCTTCAGCTATGATCATGACTCCCTTCAACTATCACAAATGGAAATCCAAAATTGGAATTCAATTGCACAGTAAGGGACTATACAAAGTTACTCTAGCTTTATAAAATGAGCTCCATGATATGATTGATAAATATAAGTGGAATAATAGGCTGGATAAATCCTATGGATTAATTTCCCTCTATATTTATCCTAAACTACTCTTTCATCTAGATTTTTTGACCACTCTAAACTAAGTATGGACCAAAATTGAGTCTCTCTTTGTAGTTCAAGATGAGTTAAGAGCACATTAGTTGGAGATTGAGTTATTCTCAATGAGTCCAAGAAGTCTTGATTCTATTGAGGGTTTCTTCACCAAATTCAAGTCACTTGTTCTATTTCTCAAGCATTGTGGTATTTAGAAGAGATATGATCAATTAATCCTTTCCATTCTTTCTAAATTGGGTCCTGAATACTCAGTTTTTGTGTCTACTTTTCATGCTACTAGGTTTGTTGTTTCTAATTGGAAAATGCCTTCTTTATATACTTTCTTTAATTCAATAACAAATGAACTAGACAAATTGATCCATATGGGTTATATTATATATTACAAGGGAAAGGATCATTCTACTATGGTTCAAGGAAGCAAGAATACCAAATCCAAATAAAAACAAATTGTGAAAGAGAAGAAGCCAAAGTCAGAATTTGAAGATGAAAGTTCGAAGCCTACTGATGAAGATTCAATGATAAAAGGTTAAGAAGAAAGGGAGTGAATCCAAGTGTTATTATTACAGAAAGGGATTTCATCCATAGAATAATTTTTTCAATAATAATATGGACATCGTGTCTTAGCTTCTTGAGAAGCACAACATCGAAGTTTCACATGAGCTAGAGAAGCCTGCTGAAGAACACTTTCATAGTGCGTAGTTCCAAGGTGATATAAAATATGCCTTGAGTAAAATGGTAAAATAATTTTCTCATGTATATAATATAGATTCATTTTATGATATATTATAATCATAAATATCAGAACCTTTCTTTGATAACCCACTGATCATTCTCCTCTATTCATCTCTCAATAATTTTGTGATTTTCCACTAGATCTTGACTTTTCTTTAAGAATCTCTTCCTCACTCCATAATAACTCTGATTTAGAAGCATGTTTGCAGGATGATATAAATTTCATGACATCATCCATACCATATACCATACCTCTAAATAATTCTATGACTATACAAATCCCAAGTTCACTAGTTGATTCTTCATTGGTATCTTATGCAGTGTTACTTATATTACATGGTTTGAAGTCTCTCCTATCTTTGATTGGTTGGTTATCCATGAAATTAGAAATATTTGGACTGATATTACACATTTTTGGATATTTTCTAAGCACTTATATTTTGGATCTCAATTCCATTCATCATTCATATTTTTACACTCATTACATTCCCCTAGTTGCTCATAGTTTTCCTAGTCTAGCCCTATATCCTCATAAAGTCACTGAAGCCTTTGTGTTTTCTGTTGTATATTCTCATTTTTAAGATATACCAGAGTTTTATCATCCTCATATCATATATGGGAAGGTGCTACATCATATTGGAAGAATTACATGTGATTCACATCACAATTTTGCAGCTATTCAAGGAATTGAGTGTGTAATAAATTGCCTTAATTTATGTACTCTTTGGGTCAGATTATGCACAAATCTCTTTTCCATTTCATATTTGTTTTTTATATCAGAGTTTTATAGAAGAATTAATCATTCATATAATTCTCCTACTTCATCAATTGATGAGATACAAGGAGTCTCCTGTCTTCATTCTTGCAGATTCTACACTCTAGCGCATGATCACGGAGTTCATGATTTCTTCATCAAAGTATTTTACCAGAAGTAGTCCATTCAGCTCATTCAAGTGAATATAAATACATATTGAAGACATGTTATTCAAAATTTGTGCCTTGTCCTTTCTTGAGGGAGGATTTTCCCCATGTGATTTTTCCTCTTTCCTCACTTTTCTAGACATGAATAATTGTAAAGGGTGACCATAGCCTTGTTGTTGGGCCCTATATGCATCCAAATGCATCTATATATAATCATAAATTCAGACTTGAAGGGGGGGTATTGGAATATTATAAACCCACTCACAACTTAGGATAAAATATTTAATCAATTTTGATTAATTTCCCACCCACTAGCCTATATAGTTGGCATCCACTTGCACTACAAAGTCAAAACTTTCCATCTCTATCCCAGGAATACTTTAATTATGATTTTGGTTTGATCTTGACCACTTTATTGACTACTAGAATTAGTAACTATGCTTTCCTACAAATTGTGCCTTATTCTACTTTTATCCAACTTTTCTATGGATAAGGTAAATCTATTCAACTAGGAAACTGGTATCTTTTGTTTCCAACCCATCCTCCATGATTTTCTCTCCATTTTCCAGGATTAACATGTTTTTCCATCACTCTCACTGATTTGGTAAGTCCTTTAGCCACCTATGGGGGTTTATCATATTTAGTAAGTCTATCTTTCTGAGCTTGATGAGTTGTCTCTAATACAACTTGATTTTACCTATGAGGGATGTGCTATTTATGTACACTATTATTCATCATTATTCAATGGAAGGATACACTCCCATATTAATTTCTTCATTCATTTGATTTAATCTCTATTCATCTCTCTATTTTTCCTGTGTATGCTTGTGAGAATTATCTTAATAGCAAGGTCTATTTCTTGTTCTTCTTCTTAGCATATTTTTTCATAGCACTGGAGATATTATTTATACATGGTGTCAGAGCATTCCTACACATGGGACACCAAATAGGGCACCAAATACCATTTTCTTTGACCCAAACAATGATTAGATCAATTAATCATTCAGCGAGTCAAGGTTAACCTAATAGTAAGATCTCTAGTTCCATTAACATTTCATTTAGTCATGGACATGAGAACTGACTTGAGTTGGATGAAGTACAAAAAAGGACCTTATAATTGATTATGAAACATCTAGCTAAAGTAGTTTCCTATTTTCATGGATACCATTAGGAAGATGCTATGCTCTTTTTTCAAATCAATAGGGCCCATTTCCTTAAATTACCACATGGAGTATTTTCCTTGTGTTAGGTATTTATGTTCTTCTACTTCTTAAGTTTTGTGTTTTCTCTAGAAAATTTCACCCTTAAGAACCCATAAATGGTTTCTTTTAATTATCTTGCTCACTAATAAAGTATGTGCTAGATTAATGTTTAAATAATAAAGTATTTCAAACAAATTCAACATTCACACATATACACATAATATAACATGGAAACCCATACAGGAAAATACACAAGGTGCTCTACATCTGGCATGAGGAAATATATGCACCTTTTGTCTACACACTAAGCTATTGAATCTGTTCAAGATATTCTTCTCTATATTTACAAACTCTTCCCCCCTCTCATGCTCTTTTATATTCTCTTTGTTCTCTTCCTACTTTGCTTCACTAATGAGCTGCACACATCCTCAATTGATTAAACCTTTCCTACTCTTCTTTGCACTCAGATGCAGATCCTTCAACTCATATTCACTCAGCAATACTAACAGATAAAATACATAGCCATCAACCAAAAGATAAATGTCTGAAGATAGTGAGAGTCTACCCTTGTCTAATCAAAGTCCAACTTGAGAGTCTAACCCACATACAACTTGGGTTCTCTCCTTTATAGCCTCATTACAGACTCGATGTAGTTTCAATACATATTCATTACAAACTCAATACAAAATTGATACAGACTCATTAAGTACTTTTTTTTGTGTCGCTTTCTTAGTCGACTTCCTATACCTAGCCAACAGGTTTTATTTCTTATTCTAGTAACACCTAACAGGATGCACTGATGACCTGACTTACATAAATGCCTTCATACATGTGGTTTCCACCGGATCTAGTCGAACTCATACCCATGATAATTAAGTCTTGTCACTTTCTAATAATTATTCCTTACTATCATTTTCCAACCATTGTGCTACTCGCACACCTTCTGATACTGTTATTCTGTTTCACCTTCCCTTGTTGCACTCCTTCCTTAAGTGACGTATTCCTCTTCTAATGGGACTTCCTCTTTTGTTGTGCCTCTTCCTTCTTCTTCCTTCCCTTTACTTCCTCCATCGCAACTTCCTTTCTCTTCTTTATTTTTATCACTACTTGTGTCACAACCGTCTTCTTCTTCTTTATCTCTTCTCCATACTTAGGCATAATTCTTAGTGAATTCTACCTTCTTGTCCTTAGGCCCAACAAGTAGTTTATGATTTTACCTTTCCATGCCTCCTCTAGAATCCCACCATCCAAAGCACTTGAAGGACTTATTTTTATTAAATGAATAAAATTATCTACAACATCAACCCAAAACTATAAGGACAACCCTGCTTGCAATCTTATACACCTTGTACGCTGAGACGCTCCACGATACTCCTATTCATCCTTTATGAGACACCATTTTCTTGTGGTGTTCCTAGGACTATATTCTCTCTACAAATCCCATGGTATGGACAATAACTATCAAAATATTTTCTACAGTATTCACCTCCATTATCATATCTGATACATTTCAACCTTTTCCCTATCTCATTCTCAACCAAAGTTTTCCACTTCTTAAAAGTAGCAAACGCATCAGATTTCTGTCAAATGCAATAAACCCATGTTCTTATACTTGCATCATGAATAAACGTAACATAATAATGATATCCACCAAGAATATGTATCTGATCTGGTCCCCATACATTTCTATGCACAAGCTGTAAGTTTTCACTCTTCTTTTGTTTCCCAACCCTGATAAATATTACTCTCTTCTATTTTCCACAAACATAGTTCTCATAGAATTCCAAACTTACCTGCTTCGGATCTTGAAGCAACTTCCTTGAGTGGAGAATATACATACCCTTCTCACTCATGTGGCCAAGCCTATGATGCCACAATGATGCACCTTTCTCTGTGGATGCTACATAGATATAATAATCAGTATTTTGAGGACATAAATACAATGTACCTTTCCTATATCCTTTTTCTATTACCTATTCTCCTTTAGTGATCTTCCATCATGTTTTTCCAAACATGGACAAACAACTGCTGTCTCCCAACTGTCATATTGAGATCACATTTCTTTCCCTAGAAAGAATATGCCTTACACTTTTAGTATCCATTCATTTCCATTATTTAACTTAATCTGTACCTTACCCATTCCAACAATTTTACATGGTTCATTATCCCCAATAATACATTTCCAAAATCACCTGGAACATAATCATGGAAGAATTTCCTTTGGGGTGTAGCATTACATGAAGCCACTGAATCTACTACCCAGTAATCACTAGTATTATCTAATGCAATATTCAAAGCATCTTGTAACACATCACCTACTACATTAGCTTCATGAGTCATCTCTTGTTTCCCGTCTCCTTTCTTCTTTGGATCTCTATAGTATTTCTTCAGATGTCCTATTTTACCACAATTCCAACACTCTATCTTTCCCATTTTGGACTTGGATCTACACTTTCTAGACTTACAATGATTACCTGCATTCTTTCCTCTCTCCCTTTTACCTCCTCTTCTCTCCATGGTAAATGCATTACCTGATGTCTCACATGTTCTTTTTCTTTGCATTTCCTCACTAAGAATAACACCAACAACATCATCAAATTTAACAGTGTCTAAACCAGAAACAAAGTTACTTACATCCATGACTAAGCCATTCTAGCTTTCTGGAAATGAGAACAAGATTATAAGATCCTTAACCTCATAATCAAAGTTCACTCCTACAGAACTTAGCTCATTAGTAACTGTATTAAGTTCATTTAAATGGTCAGTAACAAATCGACCTTCTGACATCTTGATATTAAATAAACTATTCATTAGAAATACCACGGGTGATTCACCTTGTTGATTAATATCTTATCACGTTAATTCATAAAGGGGGGCTTTGAATTGTGAAAAATAAGGTCAATATATTGCAGGTAGTGGGGGGTGGGGAATACAGTATGGGGGGTTTATAGGTATTTGGGGGTATAAAAAAGGGTTTCTCGTAAAAANTTAATTGGAAATATGTATTGGGATGGGGGATCAACAAAAGGACTTTTTAAAGAAATTATCAATATCTAGTGAAATTATGGGTATTCTTTAATATCCCGTGAACGAAGGTGCTATGACATGGTTTCACTAAGGGAAGACCCCATGAGAAATAACTTTTTGGAAGTTGAGGGTTTTTCATATAGCTTAGCCAATGTGCTCATCACACCCTATGTTGTTTTTTATTTTGAAATATTGAAAGCCACCTATCAAGGCACAACCATTATGTTCCTAGTGCCTTTCTGTCAAGAACCTCATATTCTTCGTCCTCCATAGTCACTGGTTATTTTGTTTTCCACCCAATAGTATGAACAAATCCTTGGCATACACATATTCCACCATTTTCATCTTCTATAACTGGTAGTTTTGGTCGTGAAATTTTCTACCCTAAACTTTCCTTCTTTTTCCATTGCTCCCACTCAATCTAGGAACCCTTCTTTCCTACACATTTATTAGCCAAATAGACCTTTCCCTCTAATACCATTTGTTAGAAAAAACATGATTGCAAAGAAATAACAATAAACAAGATGAAAATATCAAAACATAAACACATTACAAGAGAGACACTGATATAAAGTGGTTTACTCAAGATGGGCTACGCCCACACAAAAATTCTGAGTCCTTTATTATTATATCGTCCAATAAAAATGAAGGGATACAAACTGCAAAAAACCCACGACAGTTCCTCTTCAATCTCTCACAGTCTTCTCACACAATCATAAAAATTGTTTTACAATGCTATAATACAATACACAATCGTATTACAATGCTTTCCTTTTATAGGGGAATTACCATGGGAAAATATCATGAGTCACCCAATACATGGGCCCATAAAATGTTGGCCAAAAAATATCCCAAAAAATTATTTCGGGGGATTTTCCCTTGGAACCCCCTTTCTCGAGGGCGATGCCCCTGAAAAGCCTAGCCAAGGGGGATGGCCCCCCCTTAGATCCCTGCAGAGGGACAATCTCCCCCTACACCTCCATGATGGGACAAGTGTATAGTAAAATTAGGGTACAAACATGGATGAACAATAACATATATGAATATAAAAGATAAAACTTTACAACCAACACTTCCAGGGTCAAGCGTTGTACTGTTATATGAAGTTTTCTTTTGTCATTGTGGGAGCTTTGTAGAAGACGATAGTTGAGATTCAACTCTGTTTAAAAGATGAGTTAAAGAATTTAAAGACTGAGTCACAGTGTATTACATAGATGAAGTAGATCAAGCTTCCTCCAAGTGAATCGGTGTGGGAATTTACCAATGGTTCAAGACTTTGATGTCCAAGGTGAGTTTTCAAATGTTGGATGTATAACAAAAAGAATAGTTTATATATGCATTCTTACTACACATCCAACTGCATTTGATGCAACAAAATATTGTATCTCAATCAGAATATTTATATCTTGTTATGAAATTAGAAGCATCACTAGTCGAGGAAATTGGTGTAGGTACAGTTAAGATCCAGTCACAGTTGGCTAATTTGTCACTACTGATCTAAGATATAAACAAAGGAAAGGACTTCCAAGAAGAAATATGGTGTACTAGAAGAAAGTAAGAAGGACATTGCAATGATAAATTCCCATATTTTCAATAATATTTAGATGCATGTTCACCGAGCCCACTGAATCAATCGAGCATGCTATGGTGTAGAGTTTTCTAGACTAGTGTCCATCATTCATAAGAATTTTATTACCATTAGAAAATAGTAAGTACCCATTAGAGAATGTTTTGTAATTTCTGTCGATCTGTTGGAGACGATGGGAAGGTGTGTTGAGCATATTATTTTCTCTAAGAGCATATAGTTGAAACTTATTTAATGAAGGGAGACGAGCAAGATCAAGAAGAAAAAGAAAATGCATAGTTTGATTAGCCACAGGGTGGAGTCTGGGTCCATTTTCGAGGAGTATATGGTTGAGGAGGGGACAATTTATTTTTTTATAACTATGGATAGATATGACATTATTATAGAGACTACTAGAACTCAACTTCGACATGTTCATACTGTAAAGCATTGGATCACACTCTTGAAGATTGTCCACAACTCATTGGGAAGTGGAAGGTGAAGACAGATGAGAAACAAATCCAGAAAATGAACCATAATGTTCAGAAGATCACTGCCGAGCTGATACAAAATTCAACAATCATCGCTGCGGTGATGAGAGGGGGAGTTGTGATAGGTGAGGATAGAGGAAATCATATGAAGGAATCAAGAGTCTAACTAGCTGCACAACAACAAGTACCATTTGATGTACACAAAGAGAAAGGAGTCTTCTTTGAATCCTAGAATGAATTTATGTAGAGATAGAACAAATATTTGACTTTTGTTGCTCTAACAACATTCGATGATGAGCCTGCCTATGACATACCACCTCATTTAAACCACTCTATGCCAGAAAAGTCACCTAGAAAGATAAGTGTTCTAAGAAATTTATTGAAATATTGTCTAGCTATAGTTAAAGATGAACAAGAAGTAAGAGAGATGCATAACCTATTAGAGGAAACAAAAGTAGATGTTAGATAGGACAGAGCAATGAATCATATTCATAATAAAATAAATACCATGAGATAACTACGCATGAATGCACAAATAAGGGACTATAACATGGACCATTTCATATTATATTTGGATTCAGATGTTAATATCCTTACTAAAAAAACATGGGAAAGTATGGGGAAACTGAAGTTGGTATGTTCTTTGGTCCAACTTAGACTGGCTAATTAACAAAAGGAGATACCACTTGGTAGAATGGCAGGAGTTCCAGTCGACATGGAAGGAATTCATAATTTTGTAGACTTTGAAGTTATAAAAATTGTCGATGACACCAACCCTTATACAACCTTGCTAGTTATTGATTGGGTTATTGCAAATCAAACCATTATTAATTTCAAGAAAATTATATTATCATTCAAAAATTCACAAATGAGAGTGGTTGCACCTTTGTATCCATTGGAATGTGGAACATGTTAGAGTAGAATATGACATGGGTGAGTTGGATAATATTTATAACATTTCTTCCTGACTAGAGGACTATGTAAACCCTATTATTGATGGCATGTTGAGGTGGTGAAGTTTTAGTTCATGCTTGTAATACTTTGGTGAGGCATTATAATTGCATGAAGCTTCAATAAGGAAGTATGCCCGGGTTACAAAATCAGTACAATGGGTCGGGACGAAGCTATGTGACTTGCTCGGTTATAAAGGAATACCTAATATTTATATGTTTTTGGGTAAATTTGAAATTAAAGTGCTTGAGAAACAATGAATTGTGGCCTTAGATGTGGCCTTGGAAGCTACTTCAAAAAGGTGGTGGGATTTTCATAAGAAATCTATAGAATTCTAGTTGTAGTGTCTAAGATAGTTGGAGATACGATTTGGTGAATGAATTCCATATGTTCGAGAAAAGTACACCAGGTTGAAAAGTCATGTTGACCATGTTAATACATGCTATATCTACGCAAGAAAGAGTGTACATGTTCATGTAGATGTTGGATGTGATACCAAGAAACTAGTATATGTTGTTCGAGTTGCAACGAGGGACAACAGGGTGGGATGAATTAACCCGAAGCTTCAAATAGATATTTATTTATGAAGATGAAATCCTGATAGTGCATGCACCCTTAGAGGTAATAAAAGCCAAGGTTTTTGTAGAAATACCAGTGCTAGTCTCTAATGTGTACTTGAGAGATATACATATTCCATAATATGAAGGAAATTTAGACTTAGGAGGACCAAGCATTGTTTTGATAAATTCTTGTATTGATTGAATATTAAGAATGTGGACAAGGAAATAGTAGGGAATATTATAGACTTGTTACATGAGTTTCAATATTTGTTCCCTACAATTTTTTATGAGATAAAGGGAAATTTCAGACCTTGAAGAGATGACTATTCCTTTGAAGCTAGATGTTGAACTTGTAAAATAGATACTATACAGGCTAAATCCAAGATACAAAGAAAAAGTTAAAGAATAGCTCGACAGAATTTTGAAAGCGGGTATTATCGAGCCTAGCAAAGAGTCAAAGTAGATCATTCCAATGGTGGTACAAGACAAGAAGACTCACGAGGTTCACATTTGTGTCGACTTGCGTAAATTGAATGATGATTATTTACATGATCCTTTCCTATGCCTTTTACAGAAAAGGTGTTAGAAAGGGTTGGAGTGTTAATTTTTCAATGGTTATACAAGATCTAATAACATTTAGCATCATAACATCATAACCATATACAAAAGGATCACTGGAAGTAAGACAAGCACATCCACACAAAAGAACAAAGAGATTTATCCCGGGAAATCCTCATGGGGGAGAAAACCCAACAAAATTTCCTCAATATAGACTTCAACCAAGTATAGTGTAAGACCCAAATAATAATACTTATAAGACTCTGAGAATAATATTGGACTTATTCCTCTCTCCCAGATGGACTACTACTTCTCTCTCTATCACATTTGTTTAGGTGTTCTGCTTGTCCAAATGAGTGAGGCACCTCTCCTATTTATATTGATCAGCTAAGAGGACTAATAACACAACTAGTCTGACTTATCCTTGCTTCTAGGTTCAGATTTCCTTGGAAGACTCAAAAATACATTTCAATAATAATTTTGTGGGTACTATTGATCCGAATTACAACGAAGGTTTTACCTCAAGGATTTACATGACCAAATAGATCAATGACATCCCTAATCAGAGAAACAACATATTCGGATGGGTAATAAAAATAATAATACAAAATATAATATCTTTAGTAGCTACATTTCTTTAACACTCCCTCTTAGCAAGGAAGTTATTCTACAATAATACATATGTACAACTGATTGGCAAATCTATATATCATAGGAAGTTTTCACAACAACATCAACATCATCATCATCATCTGTGGAACATCATCATCATAAACATCTCTATCATCTAGTATCATCTCAAGCATCATCATCTCTGGCATCATCTCGAGCATCATCATCTCTACAAATATCTCGAGCATCATCATCGCTGGCATCATCTCGAGCATCATCATCTCTGGCATTATCTCGAGCATCATCATCTCTAGCATCATCTTGAGCATCATCTCTGGAATAATATCAAGAATCATTATCTCTGGCATAATCTCAAGCATCATCATCTCAGGGATCATCTTGAGAATCACCATTTATGGCATCATCTCAAGCATCATCCTCTCTAGCATCATCTCAAGAATCACCTGCACTATCAATATATAAATTCTGAGATAAATCACCAACAAAATAATTAAATGCTGGGGAATCATCATTTGCAACTAAATGTATGAAATTGTTTGCAAGTGAATGCAAGACCACTCTCCATAAGAGAGTACTATCGTCAACAGGACCATCCTCAGCTGGTAAGTGCTAGGACCTCTCTCAACAAGAGAGTGTTCTTGTCCGCGGGACCATCCTCAAAGAGGATACTGTCATCTGCAACTGAATGTAGATCTCATTCGTAACTGAGTGCAGGACAACTCAACATATGTAGGTACTATCATCTGCAGGACCATCCTCAGCCGATAAGTGCTAGGACCATTCTCAACAAGAGAGTTTTCTTGTTCGTAAGACCATGCTACAAATGAATGTAGGACCACTCTCCATAAGAAAGTACTATCGTCTACAGGACCATCCTCATCTGGTAAGTGTTGGGACCACTCTCAAAAAGAGAGTGTTCTTGTTTTCAATACCATCCTACAAATGAATGAAGGATCACTCTCCATAAGAGAGTACTATCATCTTACGAACCATCCTCATCCAGTAAGGGCTAGGACTACTCTCAACAAGAGAGTGTTCTTGTTCACAAGACCATCCTACAAATGAGTGCATGATCACTCCCCATAAGAGAGTACTATCATATGTAGTACCATCCTCAGCTGGTAAGATATGGGACCACTCTCAACAAGAGAGTGTTCTTGTCCCCAAGAACACATCTCGTTTAGATCTTCCTATTTGAAGATACAACCAAAATTCCTAGGATATTCCTTCTAAGGATGCTACCAATCATATTGGGAGCTAACCTTAGTGATACAACCAATAATATTGGGATCCACCCTCATTGATGTCACCAACCATATTGGGATCTACCCATGAAGATACAACCAGGATCTCTATAGAGTTACTGGACCATTGGGGATCATGATTCTTTTCTTGTACATCCAACATACTGGAAAAATTGAATAGGCTTCTCTATACTAGAATAAAATTATCATCTCCTCTTATCATCACTCCCTCTTTCCTGGGAGGTCCTTTTGGACTACACCAATCTTGTCTCGAAACTGTTCAAACTTTACACAAGACAAAGGCTTAGTAATCACATCAACAACTTGTTCATCTGTAGGAACATATTAGAGATTCAAAACTCCTCTCTGCACCATATCCTAGAATTTATGGAACACTAATTTCTCTTTTATCTTGGTGCAACTCTGGTTGTCACAACAAATATTAGTTGCATCCATCTTGGTATCAAACAATCCTGCCAATAGTTTACAAAATCCATACCGCTTCATTACAGGATGAACATGCTGCAATGTACTCACCCTTGGTTTTACTGAGGGAAACAATGGTTTTCTTTTTGCTAAGCCATGAGATCATACCTGATCCCAAACTAGAACATCATCCTGAGGTGCTCTTTCTGTCTCCAACACTTCCTCTTTGCATCTACAATGAGTTCGTATTTTTAGGTTATCGACGTATACTAGTATTCCACATTCAACCTTAAATTAAAGGTTGGAACCCACTTTACTCTTAGTAAATCCTAAGTCCATCAAGAAGTTGTCCATCCTATCATATCATGTAAAACTCATATATCTTCTGTAGTCACTCCCTCTGAAGTGAAGCATCATCCTTCCTCTGCATTTGCAATATATGTATCGAAACATTCTTTACTGGAGTGATAGGTAGCATCCTATGCTACTGATATTCTATGTGTCCATCTCAGGTCATTGGATACCAAGATCCTCTATCTTGAAATTTGTTGAAAAATTCCTATTGCACCCATCCATGAGCTTTTCATCCCCTATAGGATTCCATATTCAACCTTGTATAAAATGTTAATATCTTCATCACTCTAGGTGATCTTCAAGCTCCTCATGTAACCAGATGTGCTTATCCATGGGTGCCTTCTGAGCTCGTACAAATCCTTTTGCATACATGTGGTTCTCTGCTTGATATACACTTCTACTTTACTGGAGAAGTGTGTCTCATTAATGGAGTATTTCATGCCATAGTATACTCCCTATTTCTAAGAGAAACCATGAACGTTGCTTTGTATCCCTCGATGTTGTCATTTGCTGCATACTTGATCCTGTAGATACATATGGAAGACACTACGAACTTCCCTTCAGGTCTCAGAACCGCATCCTAGAAATCATTCCCCATGATCAACTGGTACTCTTTCATCATAGGATTATTTGATTTCTCTTTAGCTACTTGTTCATAGTTGTAAGGTTCTGCATCAATGATGTCACTCAATAGTGCCACATAACTAGAGTGTATTCGAGGCCTCTTAATTTAGTTGGAAGTACTGTCTTAAATTATATCTCATTCCAAAGATCGTATTCATCGCTCGAGGTGAATATATTGATCTCTTTGGGTCATAACATGATTCTTGTATTCTCTTGAATATCTTTATTCCGCCATGATGTCTCTGACCGTGGGAGATTAAGGTTCAGCTTCATGTATTGGAGTGAATATTCTAATTGAACTGTCATCACTTGTTCTTCAGAACAAGTCTCATCCTTCTTTTCTTGTAGGTGATTGTACACCATCTTTCCTACAAGTCATATTCACTTGCATGGTTAGAAACATTTCATAATGACAAGTTGTTATGCATAAATATATAATCATGCAACTATTTTAACCAATGCAACATTCATCCATATCCCATATAAACATGAAATATTTCTAGATTCCTTCCAACTCTACGATAACATCATTGAGATTGTGCACTAATCGCAATATGCTAGCAAAGAGGTTTCATTCTAGATAAGTAGCAATGGAATGTTGTATAGCACCATAGGCCACTTACCCAATCACATGCATATTAGTAGTATACCTTTCATTAATGCAAACATTCAAACATGCATAATACATCAACTAAATATAAAAAAGTGCACAACTAAACAATGACATTTAAGCAACTAGATATAAAGGAAATGACAATTCAAATACTTATCTTTGTTTGTTTGGTAGTTGGGCTCCATCTTGATCTTTATCCCCATGTAGGAATTACTCGATCCTTCTACTTCGTCATCTGATTATGGGAACCTATGTACTAGTTTTGAGTGTCACTAACTGCATTCCTTCTTATCCAAATACTAGAATGGATAAGAGTATGGTATTTTTCTTCACCAGTAGAATTTTTGTTCCTCATCACTTGAGGAATCTTCTTTTTCTTCTATGAATTTGTTGGTTCATCATCTTTAGCGGTGTGAGCATGATGTATTTTATTGTTTGACTTCTTGTTGAAGGAGCCTCTATTTTTGGGACAATCTATGGCATAGTATCCCTTCTCATCACAAGTGTAGCATTGAATGTTGGAAGGATTCCTTTTTCCTTCTCTTGTGATGATGGTCCTCCTTCTTTCTATGATTTCTTCTGGAGTGAACTATGAGAGCTTGATATTTAGTTGATCCCATATTCTCCTCTCTTGTTATGAGAAAAGATTGTTCTTGTGTGCATTCTTCCCAGAGTATGTTGAAAGAGATCAACTTCCTTCTTGCACATATTACTTGAAAGAATGAATCCCATAATCTTTGGAGGTCATTCAAGTTCATAATATTTGCTTCTTCTTCTTCGACATTGTCTTCAATGGATTCTAGTTTCTCCTTGATCCGAGAGATTATTTTCAAGTAATATTGAATGATTTATGGCATTTTCATATTTACATCCTTGAGTTGCATTCTCAAGATCACCTTCTCATTGATTTTCTTTCCTCCATACAAGATGGCCATTGCGTTGAACATATCCTTGGGAATCTTCAAGGATGATACATGTGAGATCCAATGGAGATATAAATAATCCTCTTGGCTTTGACTAAGTACTTCTTGTGCTTTGTATTCATCTCCCTCTGTATCTACAGCTTCATCTCCAAGTCATGCTTCTTCAATTATGAGAATTAGTAATCTATATTTCCATGGTCAAGAGTTCTCAGCTCCTTCAAGCTTTTCCCCAAGCTTGGTACTGTTTGTCATAATGATAAAATTGAGAACCTCAAATGAAAATAAAGAGGATAGAACTTACCAATGAGACTGATTCAAATTGATGGTTGCTTCAAAGCATTTCTCGAAGACCACTTAGGGTAGAGATAGGGTTTTACAGAGAAAAAATAATTTCTCAACTTAGGTATCTTTCAGATCTGATTGGATAGAAAGATGTGCTTCCTTAAGGAGAGCTAAGCAACATGCTTATTTTAAAAAAACTATGAACATAACTGCAAAATATTTGATTCCCTAGTTTTCCTCGGCATTATTGTTAGGTAAAAAATTGAATATCCAAAGAATGATAAACTTCTTCCATTGCCATATGCGCCCTCCTATGGAGATTTTATAGTCCTCCTTTTTTCAACTGATCGGTGGAGGAAAGTTTCCGAAACAGGAAGCCCTAGTTTTCTAAATTTATTTTTTAGAATTTCTTGATATTGTTTCTTCTCTATATCCTAAGTTTCTCCTCCTAAAGGTATGAAAATTGATCCTAAGGTACCCATTTCTATCTTATTTTCAACCCCACATGATAGTGCAAAATTGGATTCTCCAAGTGATACATATGCTACATTTCCCAACGTGACTTTTTTTAGTATTGTTCATCATAACGAACTTGTATGGACTACCACATCTCACTATTTCACATTTGAGGTCTGAAACTCAGATAAAATTTTACAGGCCATGCCATATCTGAAACATCTTTTGAATTTTATTTGGACCTTCCTGTCCTGAGATATAGCAATTATGCCTAGGTCTCCTATTTGAGACTGGATTTTGGAGGAGGTGGAGGAGGTTGGAACCCGTATTTGGAGGAATCATATCTCCTAAAGTATAGTGCATCTGTGGCTGAAATTTGCACATAAGGTACAAAAGGATTTCATATTTTTCCTGTAAAAGTTTCAACTCTTGATCCTTCTCTAACCTTTAGTTATATAGAAAGCACCAATATTACTAGATTTTGTATTCTAGGGTTTTTCTAGAATGAAATACTAATCTCTAGTAGTTGCAGTTCTAGTAGTGTTTCAGCTGCACAAAGACTTCTTTCAGGGTGGGTCTGATACCAAGTTAAGTTTTCAATGGTTATACAAGATCTAATAACACTTGTCATCATAACATATTAACCATATACAAAAGGACCACTGAAATAAATACAAGCACAACCACACAAAAGAACACAAATATTTATCGTGGGAAACCCTCATAGGGGAGAAAACCTAGCAAAAATTCCTTGATATAGACTTCAACCCAGTAAAGTGTAAGAACCAAATAATAAGACTTATAATACCCCAAGAATAATACTGGACTACTTTTTCTCTCCGATATGGATTGCCCCTGCTCTCTCTAGCGCAACTGCTTGAGTGTTCTGCTTGTCCAAATGAGGGAGGTTCCCTTCCTATTTATATTGACTAGGTGAGAGGCCTAATAACCCAACTGGGCTGAATTCTCCTTACTTCCAGGGCTCAATTTCCTTGGAATACTCAAAAATACATTTCAATAATAATTTTGTGGGTACTACTGACCCGACTTACAACGAATGTCTTACCTCAAGGATTTACATGACCAAATACATCAATGACATCCCCAATAGGAGGAACAACATCTTCAGAAGGGGTAATAACAATAATAATACAAAATAAAATATCTTCCACAATTACATTTATTTAACATGGAGGACAAGAAGTATATTCATTTACTAATGGATTCTCTAGATACCATCAATTCATAATTGCTAATTTAGATTGACACAAGATCACATTTGCGAGAGATTGGGGTTGATTATAGGATACAATAATTCCTTTTGGTCTGGAGATTTTGTTTTCTAGAATAGTTTTCGTTTCTTTCAAGTATTTCATTCATAAGGTCTTGGAAGTATATTTTGATCACTATTTAATGTATGGGTTGATAAAAAATCATGTTGAAAGTCTTAGATTAATGTTAGAACGTAGTGACAATTCCATATCTCTTTGAATTTGAAAAAAATCATATTTTGTGCACCATTTGGTATACTTTTGGGTCATGTCATATATGAAGAAGGAATGTTTATGGACCCTGAAAATATTGTTATCATAGTGAATTTCCTCCACCAACTTCAATTAAGTAACTACAGACTACAATGGGTCAAACATGGTATTATCATCAGTTTATTCAGGGATATGTTGAGATTATATCCCCAATGGATAAATTGCTAAATAAAAATGTGAAGTTCCAATGGAACGATTATTTTAGCAGAGCCTCGTTACATTGAAAGAGAAGATGGTTACAACAAATATTCTAGTTTTGTTAAACTCACGGAAAGAATTTCATGTGCATGTTGATGCATCTTTGGGCACTTTGGGCACGGTACTTGCTCATCTAGGTGAAGGTTACATTGATCACCTGATTGCATTTTCTATTAGGAAGTTGTCGATGGTGGAGAAGAACTATACTACGACATAGAAAGAAGGACTTGCTATGGTATATTTGTTGTAGAAGTTCATGTATTATTTTCTAGGGGGCCATTTTAGAATGTTTACCCACCATTCTACATTGAAGTTCCTAGTCAATAAGCCAGTGTTAGGGGAGAATATCCATTGATGGCTACTCCTTTTCCATGAGTTATATTTTGAAATTATTTTCAAGATAGGAAATCTAAATGTAGGGCTTGATCATCTATCGAGTCTGGAAACAGGAGAGGAAGCGACCAATTTAGATGACAACCTACCATATGCACAACTCTTTTTTAGTAAATATGGTTGATGAATACTATAAATATATCATACATTTTCTGACTACAGGAAAGGAACTATAAGGGTATAATACAATGCAAAATAAGCAACTAGTTTTCAAATATGCAAATTACCAGTTGATAGCTGGTCAACTATATAAGTTGGGACCTAATGAGATTTTGCATCGTTGTCTTGGACCATGAGAGACCCTTGATTTTGGATGAAGCTCCTGATGGGGTGGAAGGATGCCATTATGTAGGGAAAGGAAATGCACAAAAAATACTATGGGCCAGACTGTGGTGGCCTACCCTACATCAAGATGAATACGAGTATTGTAAAATCTAGGACATTTTCCAAAGGGTTGGCAAGTCATCGAGACAAGATGAAGTTCCTTTGGTACCATAAGTGACATTGTAGGACTTTGACATGTCGAACATGGATTTTGTGGGTCCCATCTACCCACCAAGAAAAATAACTAGAGAAAGACATATCATTACTGTGGCATATTACTTAATAAGATGGACCGAGGCTCCCCTTGTAAAGGATTAAACTACTACGACTGTTGCCAAGTTTTTATTTGAGAATGTCGTTACCAGGTTTGGATTCTCTTGAGTTCTATTAAGCGATTAGGATACCCATTTTGTCAGTATAACTATTTAGGAACTTACAAACGAATTTCAAATCCATCATAAGAAGAGTGCACCATATCATCTATAGGAGAATGGTACTGTCAAGGAATTCATGAAGATTCTGGAGCATGCATTGACTAAGGTTTGTTATGTGAACAATGATGACTAGGACTTAAAAGTCCCTATGGTATTGTGGTATTATCAAACAACTTGCAAGAAATTGACAGGCCAAACACCATTAAGGTGGACTTAGTTCTCCTCTTTGACAACAAGTTTTAGAAACATCTTGCTAAACTCCAAACTCATTGGTTAGGACTATATGTTATTAGTTATATCATTGAGTAGGGTGCAATTCAGTTATAGAATTTAAATGGTGAGCCCCTAGAAGGATTGGTTAATGGGAACTGATTAAAGCCTTATAAGCATAATTGGGCATTCTCCACTGAATCTGTAAATATGAATGAACAAAAAAATGTTGAATTCATGGAAGTGTATCCCTTTCAAGGCCTTGTTTTTTCATATTTAGTTGAGGTGTCAAATTTGGTATCTTGTTGGACCTATTGCTATGTCCGGGTTGGATTCTTTTACAGCTTATCTTTGTCGAAGTTGGAATCCCGTAAAGGTTTTAATCAATGCAAATTAAATGAATTCTTGAAAGGTTAAAGTAGTGGCAACGTTAGTGGGATCCTGTCATAAATGCCCTAAAAGACTCGAGTGTGTGAGTATATTATCCATCACCCTCGTAATCATTTTTAGGATCTGGTCATATTCATTGATGATGTGACTGCACAACCTATCTACATATGTCAATCAATTCAAAAAGGAATGTTTCCTACCCATTGAAAATCATCATAAGAAGAAATTTGAAGTCTAAAATGGGCCTCCTAAGGAAAATAATAAAATAATAGTTAAAACCATAAAATAATATTTATTAATTTTGGAGGAAAAAGAAAGAAACTACTCTTTTTGTTTGTATTTTTAACATATCTCCATGATTTTTACTCAAATTTTGAGCGGAACCACTCATTGGATGCAGAATTTAAATCTGCATCCAACAAGTACTCCCACTCAAAATTTGAGCAAAAACAAATGGATATGTGTTTAAAATATGAAGACAATAATAGTTTTTTTTATGACAAATATGTCAAGTCAACCATTATGATTGACTCATTTTATTAAAAATCTATTGGTTCTTGAATTCCAACTCATGAAGAAATTATGGTTGTCTCGTTTTCTTATATGATGGCACATTTTCTTATAGGTCCCATTTTGGACCTCAAATTTCCTCTAATGTGTGTGGATAAGTCAAATATTGTTGAGCAAGCCAGAGTTCTTACAGTCATACAAAGTTAAAATAAGAACCTAATGAATTGTAGCCTTGGAAATTAATATGTCTAGAATCACTATTTTTTAGGGATCTGTTGTTGAAGTGTAGCAAGCTATTCCAATTGTTGAAGAAGAACCACAAGAGGCCTCGGTCCAGGTTCTAGTCAATCTTCTAAGGAAGAAGAGAACTACCAATCGATAGGGGAATCCATGGGAACATGGGAAGGGAACCCATGATACTAAATCCTCTAGATATAAATATGTGACAATTATTCCTTGGTACATCCTCCGAAGGAAAATGGATACATGCTTTGTCAAGATTACAAAGAATGCCAAATATCCATTGGCATTGGTCCCCATTCCAAAGGTTGTTTTTCTACATGGGGATATCATGCCTAATATTAAAAAATTATCATATTCTAATCATGATTTGAGGAATTACCTTGAGTTTAAAATTACGAATTATATGGAATCTATTTGTTTGGAGGAGGGAGGAATGATTGAGATGGTGCTGATGGAATGGGATTGAGGGCTGCAGAATTTGGGAATCTTTCCATTAATGTATCTACCACACTTTGTACACACCACAAAGGTCAATTCTTGTGTCAAGCAATTGCTTGTATGTTTTCATAGAAGATGATTATGGTTAGATATGAAAATGTTTGTGGATGTCAATTTGATCACTTGGATTGCAGGGATTCCTAAGGTTGGGTTCGACCTTGCACAATTATTTGTCGGGAAAAAAAAGGATAAGTTCATTGCTACCGAAAAGAAGGAAAAATACATTTTTTCGAGGAAAAACATGGGGTTTGACATAGATTCCATTAATGGTCAGGATGTTAGTCTTGAGTAAAATGTGTTTGAACCAGGTGACTCGATCAATTATAGCTACGACAGAGCAGTGTGCTATCGATATTTGGATGAATTGGTCAACTTTCTTGTTGAATGAACTTCTTAACGACTATGTTGAGTACCACGAGAAAGGTCACCTTTTTTCCTATTCTTGGCTACTTATCTTAATTTATTTTATGGCGTGGTTGGAGCCACGAAATGATTAAGGAATTGTGATATATATCCCTTGTTAATGGGCATGATATGCCAATTTTTTGGTTCACTGATAATCATCGAAGGAAATAAAATAACAACGTGGAATTATATATTCATGTAGAGGCACTCTGACATCATTTTATAAATATCCACATGTAGAGGCCTCTAGATTGGTCCATTACAGAAACCTCATGATATTAACAACATGATATTAAAAACATGATCTAATCACATTTCTCTTTAGGTGATGTGGGAACCATAGAAGTAGTGGTTGACAACCAAATTTAAGTTTTCAATGGAAGATGTTGACGCCATTGTTAAAGAATGACCAACCAACTAGATGGTGCTTGTCATGGATGATCAGTTGTAAAAAAAAATATCATAGTCGAAAAAAAAATAAGGGGTCCAGTTACTAGTAGTCAACAACATCAGACTACCCCACCACTTGATGAGGGAGGTGATCAACTATCTAGTTCACATGATTAAGTGATTAGGAGTCGAGTGCCACCCCGACAAATACAAGTTTAGTGGAAAAAACATAAGGCTGTTTCTATGAAGAATAAGGGAATAAAAATAATAAAGCTACGAAAGACACTACTGCGACTGGGCTAAGTGATGATGAATTCAACATGATGTTTGACAATATGGATGATGTCATAGAGAAAAACATGAAGCTAAAAGAAGAAAAGAATGTTGATCTTTTTGAAGGTGAGACTAACCTCCTCACCACATTATGTATAGCATTCAAGGATATTCGAATTTCATTCGCTTCGGGAGGAGTCATCCAACATGAGGAAATTAGCAATCCCTAGGGAGGGCCATCTGAAGAGCAACCAATGGAAGTATCAACACCATCAATGGGCCAGGTAGTGCGGTTACTGTTGAGATCTATAATTTTGGAAATGCAGAAATGAATGTGGCCACACATAACCATATTTCCATTGAATTGAATATGTCTATTCTCTGCATATCCATGTTGCATAATATTCAACAAAAGTTTGCACATGAAATTAAGGCTCTCGAGGACTCTATGTATGACATGATGAAGAAATTTAGGAGTTGGGACATTGATTTGGAAAAGGATTCTATTGAACTCCAACAACTAAAAGAATAATTGATCTAGGACAAACAAAAGTTGTAGGAGGCCATCCAAGCTACTTGCCGGGGAGTACCTAAAGAAACACTTAATAAGGAGATGACCCTTGAGGCCTAGTTAATAAACCTTGGGGAATGCATCACCGGATTCTTCCAAAAAGTTGAATAGCTGTAACCAAATTTGGTTCCAAGAACACCCCCTAAGGTGATGGAACAATGACCGACATATGTACAGGGGGTTATTTAGGATATCAAAGAAGTGGAGGCCTATTGTACGTAGGAATTCGAGGAGGTCTATCTATATTCGTGGGAATTGTTGGAGGATGAAACAGGAAATTATGACTAATATTGGTGCAACTCAATAAAAAATGAAAAACATGTGGAGTATGCTCAAGACTCTATCTCTGGTCAAGAAGATGAAGAAGGGTGCCAAAAAATAAAGCATTGTAGGAAGAGGTTAATCAACTTAGGGTGCAGCAACAAATGTGTACATAGCATGTAGAAGAGCTTCAAACTGAAGCAGAGTGGGTGGTTAGTTTTTATTAGATATTGTTAGCTTATTTAGGATATTTATCTGAAAGAATAACGAGTACAACAATATGCATAATATATAACATACACAAAAGAAACAAATATTTTCATCAGGGAAACCATGAAGGAGAAAACCCTGCAAACTTCATCAGAATATTACAGTCACAAAGATTGTGTCATAAGATGATCATTCCTAGCAATAATAAGTCTTCAGCAACTATCTATCTCTCCTCCTTGTCTCTCTCTCTCTCATGTGAACTTAAGTGAGTGTGAGGTGTGTATAAATGAGGGAGGGTACCTCCCTATTTATACTAATCAAGTGACTGACCTATTACATGACTAGGGCCAACTTCTCACCCTAATAGGGCCAAATTCACCTAGAGAGATTCCAAATACACATTACATGATGTTAAACTGGGGACTAATTCCCTGACTTACAATGAAGGTTGTGCCTCAAGGTCTATACAAAATAATGACATCCTGAAAGGAGATAAACACATCTTCGATGGGATTACAAAAACATACAATGATAATATACATTAGAATATCTTATGAGGTTACAAATAGATCAACAACCCCTCTTAACTAGGGAGGTATTCTCTCTGTTCCATAGTCATCAACACATCTGGTCAAGTATTTATCGTGCATTCATCATCAGGGAGTCATAGAGTCATCATCATAGCTGGTGCTATTATCATCTTCTTATAGATCATCAAAATATACTATTTGTCATTTGAAGTTTCTACAGAGCCAACCCTTTTTCATGCTTGGTGTAGGCCTAGTATTCATCCAAGTCTTCATTACATCTACAAGCAAGCCATCGTATAGGAACTATCCAGGACCTTCTTTACATTTCCACGTAAATAACATGCATATCCTACCTTTATCTCATCATATCCAGATAATCTCTTTTGTCTTACACAAAAAAACACACACAGAGCATAACCCCCATGCATACCACCTGCATTCTATCACCATATTATTATTCCAAAATGTTTCATGTCACAACCCCAATTTTTTGCAAAAAAATAAAATTTTTGAGTTAACAACAAATGTTATAACCTGTGGTGCTACTAACAGCTAACAGTTAGCCTAAATATCAGTTAAGTAAGTAGTTTCTTAACAGTTTATTTTTTGTAACAGGATAAAAATCTTTTTGTGTGTTATTTGCTTTAGTTTACTGATTAGCTCTTTTATTCCAGTAGGTGGAATCTACTTTTAGATCGGGGGCTTACTTAGCATTCGTGCTAACGCAGATGAATACTATTTCTTACAGGTTTTTATAGGTATGATCGATCGAGTATATATTTTTTTAAAGATTTATTAATGTCAGCAGTATTTTATTTACAAACTAAAAAGCTTAGTACAATAAGCTGCTAAACACTAGACAACTCCTGCAAGGTAAAATAATTTGATTTCCATCAGTTGTTTAGATAAACAAGCTTAGAAAAAGTGTAATGACAGTACAGCATAATTGTGACTTATCATTAGACTCTCAGATATGTGTATTTCTTCTTTAGTCTAAGTGGTTAGTAATACTCATAAACATTGTTTTACTTGACAATATTTTGCAATATTATCTTGTCTTGCTTGTATAATCATCGGCCTGTAAAAATGATTTCTATAGGGTACTCATAGCCTATTATATTATAAACAGTAAGAACTTTTGAATGTAGAAACTATGACCATTCTACTTCTTCTACAAGAGCTTAAGGCTACCCATACTTTGTTCCTAAGTTTAACTATGAGTTCTACTTACTTTTGAAAAAGTAATAGGATCATCCTGATTCCTATCAACAGTTTTATCTCTGTAATTAACTTACTATCCACTAGACACTTGTATGAATGTGCAGTCAAATTGGAAGTGCTCCCAATTATTGACAAAGTAATGTTGCATAAACTATACGACATACTTTTGTGATAATACTCTTATCTTTAAATTTGTACTATTTCATAGTTTCGATGCTATGGGGGTTATCAGTTCATTTATAATTCTTAATTCTGCATAAATGACTTGTTTGATGAGCCTTCAATCTACCAAATTTTGTTATTGTCACATATACAATTCTACCCTTAACTTCTTGGCATTATTATAAGATACTATCTATAAATGTTAGACTTAGAAATTCTTAAAGTAAGAAGGGTTTAATAAACCCAGCTATGAAAATGAGTGGTATATCAAAGGTTAACTTACCAAACACTCAAATCCCAACCTTCATCGAGTTCAAGTCTGCAAGGAACCATTCCATGGTTTTAATGTTTTGTTACTAGAGTTGCCATAGTCTTGTAATAGATAACAAGCACTCTAGTAAAACTATATTAAGATTCATCTATGTCCTAATCTAAAAAAATAACATAAATAATATGCTATCTAACTTATTAAAACCAGGTTAGAAAATTGTTATACCATCGCTTAACTCGATATGGTAATGTTTAATATAAAACATTATGTGTTGTTATAGCGAGGGTTTGGCTTATTCCACATCGGGTTTATGTTTATAGTTATACGTGACACTTTGCTTGGTCAACGTAAACTCTTCCACGTTAATAATTTGGTGATTAGGTGCATATGATACATAATGCAAATGATTAGAGGTTGGCTCCAAATTATTGGGCTGTTGATATAGTTTTACCCCGCGCTGCAACATCAAACATATAATATATTTCTTCCATGCAGGAACTATGGATCACAACACTTGTTGTTGAATAAAATATAAGGCTACATGGAGGAATCTTGTCCAAGTGAGGAGAATATAAAATCCTCAGGAAACCTAACCTAAAGTAGTATTGTCCCGCAGTTTACACTGCTCCAGGGTTGCTTGGGATCATCTTCCATGGCCACCATCGTTCTCCTGGTTATTGTCACTTTAAACCTTGACTTTGTGCTGCCTCCGTCCTCCACTGCATAGTCTTGAATGTTAATATTCCTCTGCTAGTCGTGGAGTTGTTCTTTTGCTGTTTTCATTTTGCTGCCTGTGAAACCTTCTCCCCAAATTTTGTTTAGTTTGGTGATTCTTCAGTTTTCTTCTCAGCTCTTCGTAGCCTGCTACTGTGTGAGGTTTTTAGAGTTGATAGGTTCTCCACTTGTGTAGTTTAAGGTGACAGTGCCCGCAAAACGGCTCACCAAACTCTCCATAATAGGTAAAGGTTACACAACCTTTCTTTTGTAGACAACAAGTTTCGATACAGAGAATACTTTCAAACGTTTTACATGTAATAAGGTTTGCTGACAAGGGTTTACACTTGTTGTAGGTGCGCGTCGAAGTGCAGCTCGTACAGGGGTAAGAAGACCACCCTCGCAACAACCGTGGCTCGTGGCTCCACTTTGGGTAAGACCCATGGTTTGAAGGATGGGTTCTCTCCTTAAATGCAGTTGGGGTGGTCTTTGGACTCACCCAGGGTTTGAATACCCTTTCTCGTCTTGCCATGAGTTATATTGTGTTGTTTTTATGTTGTTACAGGTTATTATAAAAATGTTTTTAAAACCAAACCCTTGACAGGGTAGATGCACTTTGTGAGTGTAGTGTTTTTGGTCGAAGCTTGGCTTCACAGTCAGTTTTGGATGTGTACTTGTGAAGATAGCTTCGCTGCAACTTGTTTTTGATTGCTGGCCCTTGAGCTGTACTTTGTAAAAAAAATTAGGGTTTATACCCTTTTTGAAAGTTAATGAAGTTAATCTCTGTTTGAGTATTTATCAGGTTTTTATATGTTATAATTTGAAAGATGTACTCACAGCCGTGATGTAAATCTTGAGTATTGATGAAATTCGTAGGTTAGGGTTTTAACCTGTAAAACCCTTGTTTGGTTTATCTTCTCTTAAGTTAATAATTATATTGTTTTCTCTATTTTAGTCTATTTGTCCTTAAAGGACTGAGAATTGATTATTTTAATTATCTATGATGATTATACAGTTTACAAGAGAAATGATTATTATGTTGGTAATGGTAATGTAATAGTTTTAAGGGTTTGAATCCCAATAATTAGATATATGTTGTTTTTAATAGACTCTGTTTTCTTTTATAATTATAATTGCACCTGTTAGTCAATAATTTTTAAAATAAATTTACCTAAGTAAAAACCTAGGTTACTAAAGTACTGGAATTATTTATAATTTATATTTTAATATTTATCGTTTATGCTCAATACATGAGCTAGGGTTATTTACGTAGAACATACATTCTTAAGTTATCTTAAATCTTGTTTATATAGAGGTTATGACTGAAGGGAGTTTGTAATCTTTGTGTTTGTTTAACTTAATTGGTAACTGTGGATTACCTAGAATACAAAGTTAAAGAAGATCCATATTTATCAGTGTTCTTTATATTTACACAGTTCTACAATAGTATAATATAGTTTACAGTATTTACTTAAAACTCTAAGTTACTTCTGTCCTTTAACTATTAAAGCTCAGTAAGGACTATTGTAATCTTTATCATATTATTTAATTATAGTTCAAATAGATACAGGAAATTAATTGTTACTAAAGGGAAAAGCTATCAGTAACATAATTATATCTATTCTTAACATAAACTATTAACTTCCAGATGATAAGACTAATTCTTATATTTCCAAGTAAAAGTACAGTTTAAGTAAATAAAGACTGTATAGAAAATAATTGATAAAATTTACCTACTGATCTCAATCAATACTATGTGTAAAATTTTGTATTAACATACTATTTGCACAGTCTATTTCTAATGACATGTCTACAAACAAATTAATAATCTTCTAGAAACCATCTATCTACTGAAAAGTAACATTTCATTACTCTGAACATGAATATTCAATTCATTATAATCCTATCATACTTTATTTACTTAAACAAACTACCTGTGCTAGAGTACGATCTGGATTACTCCAGATGGAGAAAAACACAGGTAGGATTTATCTTTCATCACAGTACAATTTTAATCTAGAATAACCAAGAGGTTTTATCATAGCATATCATAAAATCATTCATTTACTGCTCATACATAGAGAATAACTATAACACAGGAATTAAAAGATAATGAAACCTGTCTTTAAAGCTGGATGCCAACAGCAATGGGAGGCCGTTCCTCCCTACCAACTCCTGGAGAGTGCTCAAACAACGACTTCTCGGGACCCCCGAGCCTATTCTGGTCTGCTTGGATGGAACTAGGTGGAGCAATCAACAAAGTACCAATCCTGAGACTCAATACCAAATTTGCACACTGCAGTAAGATCTTTCAGCTGCAAAGTGCACTAGATCAAATTCCTGCAGTTTACCCCTCAAACACCTTCCTTCAATTTCCCTTTCTCAATAAATTCCTTGAAGTGCATTCACCTGAATGATTTTTCTCCTGGAATGAGCAGCCTCAGCTCTCTACATTGGGCACTTTTAATAAGATTGCCTAGGTATTTTTGGGTTAGTTGTCATTAATTGAGCCACCTGCTCTGATCCCACTTTCTTGGGGGATCATGACCCTAAATGTAGGGAAGTTGCCACCTGCAACATAGGAAGTGTTTGAGGATGCTACCACTTGTCTGTTTTCTCTCCACTTAGTTCCTTCCACCACTTGACCAGTAACACTCTTTTTAACAACTCTCCCGGGCTGTTGTCTCCACTTTTATTTATTAAAAATTAAATATTCAGAATTACATTCCACATCCTTGACTCTGCTGAGTCATCAGTTTCCACTCAACATTAAATTTAACATAATGTTTGGGAATAATATCAAAATAAGATAACATTATTTTACAAAATTGGGGCATGTGACATACACACCCCCTTAAAATATAACATCGTCCTCGATGTTATTTATTCCTCATCCTCCGAAGTCCCCTGGAACAGAATTGGATATGCATCTCGCATCTTAATTTCCAATTCCCAGGTGGCTTCTTCAGAACTAAGGTGCTTCCCTTGCACCTTCACCTATCCAATGGTGCGGTTCCGAAGTGTAATTTCCCTCCTCCCAAGGATACAGTCCGATTCCACCAGGAATTCTCCTTCTGGTTCCACCTATACAACATTCCAAATAACCACATGAGTAGCATCATGAACATATTTCTTTAAAATGGAGATATGAAAAACATTATGTACTCTTAAGTTAGGTGGTAATGCTAATTGATAGGCTACTTGACCAATCCTAGACAATATTTCAAATGGACCATAGTAACGAGGTGCCAATTTTGCACAACTCCCCAGTCTTAGAGAGCTTTTCTTGGGCCTTACCCTGATGAACACATGTTCACCTACCTAGAAATCCTTTGGAGTTCTTTTCAAGTCTGCTTGACTCTTCTGCCAATCCTGTGCCACTTTTAAATTTCCATGCACTTGTTTCACAATTTCCTCCATTTCTTTCAACAATTCTAGACCCAATACCAATCTATCTACCGAGTTACTCCAAGAGATAGGAGTATTACATTTTTGTTTGTACAAAATTTCAAATGGACTGAATCTAGCTGATGCTTGATAATTGTTATTATACGCAAATTCTACTAGATGTAAATAGTCTTCCCACTTACCTAGCTGATCTTTCACACACATTCTCAATAAATCTTCCAGTACCTAGTTTACCCTTTCAGTTTGTCCATCTGTTTGAGGATGGAAATAAGTACTGAAATTCAATGTTGTATTTAATCCTTTAAACAAGGACTTCCAAAAGTTCCCTGTGAACTTAGGATCTCTGTTTGAGTTTATGATTTTTGGTATCCCATGTAATCGAAAAAACTGTTTTAGAAAAATATCAGCTATATTGGTAGCCTTTTTAGTAGTTTTAACAGGTATAAAATGAGCTGCCTTACTTAACTAATCAACCACTACCATAATAGAGTCATTATGATTCTGATTTCTAGGCAGTCCAGTAATAAAGTCTAGACTAGTCACTTCCCATTTCCAGCTCGGAATAGGTAAAGGCTGTAACAAACCAATTGGGTGTTGGTGTTCGGTTTTTACCTATTGACATTCTAAACATCTTACAATATAATCAGCTACTTCAGTTTTCATATTTGGCCAAAAATACTCCTTTCTTAGCCTGGTTATAGTTTTTTGATAACCTGGATGACATGAATATGATGTTTTATGGATTTCATCAAGAATTAATAGCTTAACTTTAGGTACATTACGTACATACAGTTTATCTTTAAACAGTAAAAACTCTTTTTCATTTAAACTATAACCTTTTATTAAGTTTTCTGTGGGGTTTTCCTTAACCTTAGCTTGCAATTTCTGATAAATTTCATCGTGTTTTACCCCTTCTTTAAGTTGTTCATCCAAGTCTGAAACGTAAGTACTGATTGCTGTTGAAAAATTCAGCCTTGCGTTCCTACTTAATGCATTAGCAACTTTATTTTCTTTACCTTTTATATGCTGGATTTCAAAATCATACTTGCTTATGAAAGCTAACCACCTAGCTTGTCTAGCATTTCGTTTCGGCTGATCTAAAAGATATTTCAATCCTTTATTATCTGTCATTAAAACAAATTTTATGCCGATTAGGTGGTGTTGCCACATTTTTAAGACATGTATCACAGCTGCTAGTTCCATATCATATGTTGTGTAATTATTTTCATGAATTTTTAACTTTCTAGACTCATAGGCAATAACATGCCCTTCTTGAGTAAAAACACTGCGTAAGACTTCATTACAAGCATCAATTCATACTACAAACTCTTTATTAGGATCTACTATTCTTAAAATATGTGCACTAGTTAATAATGTTTTTAACTTCTTAAAGCTTTCTTCGCATTTCTGGTTCCAGTCGAACTTCTTTCCTTTATTCTGCAAGGAAGTTATCAGATTGGCTATCCTCAAGAAACCTTCAATGAACCTTCGGTAGTAAATGGTAATGCCCATGAAAGATCTAACGTCCATCACATCTTTAGGAACTGACCAATCTTCAATTTCCCATATCTTTTTAGGATCTACATAAATTCCTTCCTTGGTCACTACGTGACCTAAATACTGAATCTTATCCTTAAAGAAGTCACACTTACTAAACTTTGCGAAGAGTTGATGTTCTCGCAACTCTTGCAAAACAATTTTTAGGTGTTCTTTATGTTCTTCTTCAGTTTTTGAATAAATTAAGATGTCATCAATGAACACGACCACAAACTGATCTAAATACTTATGCATTATATTGTTCATTAAACACATAAAGACAGATGGTGTGTTAGTAAGCCCAAATGGCATTATGACAAATTCGTAGTGTCTGTATCTTGTTCTAAAGGTTGTCTTGAAGATGTATTCATCTTTAATCCTCACTTGATGATAACCTGACCTTAATTCTATCTTCGAAAACACCGTGGCTCCACGTATTTGATCAAATAAATCATCTATACGGGGCAATGGATATCGATTTTTAATATTCATCTTGTTTAGCTGACGGTAGTCTATGCATAATTGCATAGTTCTGTCTTTCTTTTTAACAAAGATGACAGGTGCCCCCTAGGGAGACACACTTGGATGAATTTATTATTTATCTATTAACTCTTTTAATTGCAATTTTAACTCATTAAGCTCCAATATGTTCATTCGGTAAGGGGCATTTGAGCTGGGTACTGCACCCGGTACTAGCTCAATGGTGAAATCCAATTCCCTTTTTGGAGGTAATCCCGGAATTTCTTCTGGGAATACATCAACATATTCTTTTAAAACAGGGGTACCTTCTATTTTTAACTTGTCTATTTCAATTTTACTTTCTTCATCAGTATTTGTTACAGCGTAAGCTTTACATCCTTTTCTAAGAGCTCCTTTAAGTTGTAAAGTAGAAATATGCCTTACCATGGTTTTTCTAGGAATACCCTTAACAATTACTGGTTGTTCATCACTGTTTAAGCATGTGAAAGTTTTATTGTAACAGTTTAAAATTACTCTATGCTATTCTAACTAGTCCATACCAATCAGCAAATCATATGAGCCAAGTGGCAAAACATTAAGTTTAACAATAGTTTCAAGTTTATCCAAAAGTAAAGCACATTGTTTCACAAAGCAAGTTACTTTTCTTTTAGCCCCAGTGACTAATTGAACTAACCATCAATTCTCAAACTTATTGACAGATAACTTACATTTTTCCTCTATCTGAGGTGCAATATAACTAAGAATAGCTCCTAGATCAATTAAAATGTTTACAGGGGTCTGATTAATCATACCTTCTACTTCCACCATGGAAGTTTGATATTCAGCTTGTCGGTTCTCCAAGGCTGCGTTAATTCTGGGCATGCTCCTCACTAGTTCCCCAACAGTCATCTCCTCTTGTATGGTATGAATGTTGCTAATAGTCTTCTTCTAGTTTGGACAGACTGAAGCATAGTGCGGGCCATTACATTCCCAGCACTTGACAGGCTCTTTACACTCAAAATTCTTGGTAAAATTTCCAGGATCATTTGCAATTTCCTTACCCTTAAAATTGTTCTTATTATTGGGTGTACTATTCCTATTTCCCTGGAAATTCTTGTTGTTAGAATAGTTTTTGGCCTTATTGTTCTTAAAATTCCTATTAGACACAAAATCCTTCTTCTTGAATGCGGACTGATTGTTATTTTTCTTAGCCTTCCAGTTGGCAAAGCTTTCTTTCTTTCGATTCTGCTCAAAACAAAAATTAGCCTTCCTCATATCTTCCTCCAAGATCTTTGGGTTATCATATTCAATTCTATCTTTAATATGATATGGTAAACAACTAAGAAATCATTGTACTTTTGGTTTCTCATCCACTAGGTAGAGTACATACCTAAGTAGACTTAAGAATTTACTATTCAGATCCTTCATTGTCATTGAACCTAACTTTAGTTCATAAAACTCCTTATTCCTTTCCTCATAATATTGCTTAGACATAAATTTCTTTTTAAAATACTGCTTAAAGGTACTCCAGTTAACTTCCATTTCTTTTATACCCTTAACTCTCTTCAAGTCCTACCACCAAATATTAGCCTTTCCTGAGAGGTTATATATAGCCATCCTAGCCTTTAACTGGTTAAAATAGTTATATATTTTGGAAGTAGTCCTTCATCCTGGACAACCAGGAATCGACTTCCTCCCCCTTCTCAGTCTCTCCATTAAAGGTTGGTGGTTTTAACTTTTTGAATTCCCCTGAGATTTCCTCATAAGGTTTATATTTCCTCTTCTTGACGTACAGATCATCATCACTACTATCACTAGTAGTATGGTAACTTTGTCATTCACCAAACACTTCTGATGATGAACTACTTTCAGTCTTTGTATGCTTCATCTTTTTAGATTTTCTTGGATGACTAGCATCTTCAGATTCTGACCTTCTACCCCTTCCTTCGGTTTGAAACTTTTCCATTAGGATCTGATTTAGCTCTTCTTGAGCTCTCAAAATCCTTTCATTCTCTTTCTTTACAGACTCCATTTCAGTTTTCAAATCTTTTACAGTCTGTAACAGCTCTGAGGAATTTGTAGTTACATCCCCTGGTATAGGATCTCTAGATAAATTTCTTGTTTCTGTAGTTGGAGACTCCTCTTGTGCATACTCTCCCAGTCTTTCCATACCTGCCTGTTAAACTTCAGAAAAAGACAATTCTCTGTTGAATAACATAAAAACAAATTAAAATACGTTAGCATAATAATTTAATTTACGGTTTTATGAAAGCTAGTCGGGCTGCATCAAGGCCTAGTGTTTGAACCTTATGCTCTGATACCATATGTCACAACCCCAATTTTTCACAAAAAATTAAAATTTTCAAGTTAACAACAATTCTTATAACCTGCGGTTCTACTAACAGCTAACAGTTAGCCTAAAGATCAGTTAAGTAAGTAGTTTCTTAACAGTTTATTTTTCATAGCAGGATACAAATATTTTTGTGTGTTATTTGCTTTAGTTTACTGATTAGCTCTTTTATGCCATTAGGTGGAATCTACTTTTAGATCCAGGGCTTACTTAGTATTCATGCTAACGCAGATGAATACTGTTTCTTACAGATTTTTATAGGTATGATCGATCGAGTATATATTTTTTTAAAGATTTATTAATGTCACCAGTATTTTATTTACAAATTAAAAAGCTTAGTACAATAAGCTACTAAACACTAGATAGCTCCTGTAAGGTAAAATCATTTGATTTCCATCAGTTGTTCAGATAAACAAGCTTAGAAAAAGTGTAATGACAGTACAACATAATTGCGACTTATCATTAGACTCTCAGATATGTGCATTTCTTCTTTAGTCTAAGTGGTTAGTAATACTCATAAACATTGTTTTACTTGACAATATTTTGCAATATTATCTTGTCTTTCTTGTATGGTCATTGGCCTTTAAAAATTATTTCTATAGGGTACTCATAGCCTATTATCTTATAAACAGTAAGAAATTTTGAATGTAGAAACTATGACCATTCTACTTCTTCTACAAGAGCTTAAGGCTACCCATACTTTGTTCCTAAGTTTAACTCTGAGTTCTACTTACTTTTGCAAAAGTAATAGGATCGTCCTTATTTCTATCATCAGTTTTATCTCTGTAATTAACTTACTATCCACTAGACACTTGTATGAATGTAAAGTCAAATTGGAAGTGCTCCCAAATATGGACAAAGTAATGTCGCATAAACTATACGACATACTTTTTTGATAATACTTTTATCTTTAAATTTTTACTATTTCATAGTTTTGATGCTATGGGTGTTATCAATTCATTTATAATTCTTAATTATGCATAAATGAGTTGTTTGATGAGCCTTTAATCTACCAAAGTTTGTTATTGTCACGTATACAATTCTACCCTTAACTTCTTGGCATTATTACAAGATACTATCTATAGATGTTAGACTTAGAAATTATTAAAGTAAGAAGGGTTTACTAAACCCAGCTATGAAAATGAGTGGTATATCAAAGGTTAACTTACCAAGCACTCAAATCCCAACCTTCATCGAGTTCAAGTTTGCAAGGAACCATTCCAGGGTTTTAATGCTTTGTTACTAGAGTTGCCATAGTATTGTAATAGATAATAAGCACTCTAGTAAAACTATACTAAGTATCATCTATGTTCTAATCTAAAAATATAACATAAATCATATGCTATTTAACTTATTAAAACCAAGTTAGAAAATTGTTATACGATCGCTTAACTCGATATGGTAATGTTTAATATAAAACATTATATGTTGTTATAGCGAGGGTTGGCTTATTCCACGTCGTGTTTATGTTTATAGTTATACGTGACACTTTGCTTGGTCAACGTAAACTCTTCCACGTTAATAATTTGGTGATTAGGTGCATATGATACATAATGCAAATGAGTAGATTTTGGCTCCAAATTATTGGGCTGTTGATATAGTTTTACCCCGCGCTGCAACATCAAATAAATAATATATTTCTTCCATGCAGGAACTATGGATCACGACCCTCATTGTTGAATAAAATTTAAGGCTACGTGGAGGAATCCTGTCCAAGTGAGGAGAATATAAAATGCTCAAGAAACCTAACCTAAAGCAGTATTGTCCTACAGTTTACGCTGATCCAGGGTTGCTTGGGCTCATCTTCCATGGTCGCCGTCATTCTCTTGGTTATTGTCACTTTAAACCTTGACTTTGTGCTGCCTCCGTCCTCCACTGAGTAGTCTTGAATGTTAATCTTCCTCTTCCAGTCGTGGAGTTGTTCTTTTGTTGTTTGCGTTTTTCTACCTATGAAACCTTCTCCCCAAAGTTTGTTTAGTTTGGTGATTCTTTAGTTTTCTTCTCGGCTCTTCGTAGCCTACTACTATGTGAGGTTTTTAGAGTTCACTGGTTCTCCACTTGTGCAGTTTAAGGTGACAGTGCCCGCAAAATGTCTCACCAAACCCTCCATGATAGGTAAAGGTTACACAACCTTTATTTTGTACACAACAAGTTTCGATATAGAGAATACTTTCAAACGTTTTACACGTAATAAAATTTGCTGACAAGGGTTTACACTTGCTGCAGGTGCTCGTCGAAGTGCAGCTCGTACATGGGTAAGAAGACTACCCTTGCAATAGTCTCGTGGCTCCACTTCGAGTAAGCCCCATGGTTTGAAGGATGGGTTCTATCCTTAACTTAATTGGTAACTGTGGATTAATTAGAATACAAAGTTAAAGAACCTCCATACTTATCAGTGTTCTTTATATTTACACAATTCTACAATAGTATAATATAGTTTACAGTATTTACTTAAAACTCTAAGTTACTTCTGTCCTTTAGCTATTAAAGCTCAGTAAGGACTACTGCAATCTTTATCATATTATTTAATTATTGTTCAAATAGATACAGGAAATTAATTGTTACTAAAGGGAAAAGCTATTAGTAACATAATTATATCTATTCTTGACATAAACTATTAACTTCCATATGATAAGACTAATTCTTCTATTTCCAAGTAAAAGTACAGTTTAAGTAAATAAAGACTGTGTAGAAAATAATTGATAAAATTTACCTACTGATGTCAATCAGTACTATGAGTAAAATTCTGTATTAACATACTATTTGCACAGTCTATTTCTAATGACATGTCTACAAACAAATTAATAATCTTCTAGAAAGCATCTATCTACTGAAAAGTAACATTTCATTACTCTGAACATGTATCACAGCTGCTAGTTCCAGATCATATGTTGCATAATTCGTTTCATGAATTTTTAACTTTCTAGACTCATAGGCAATAACATTCCCTTCTTGAGTCAAAACACCACCTAAGCATTCATTACAAGCATCAGTGCATACTACAAACTCTTTATTAGGATCTGCTATTCTTAAAATAGGTGCACTAGTTAATAATGTTTTTAACTTCTTAAAGCTTTCTTCGCATTTCTGGTTCGAGTCGAACTTATTTCCTTTCTTCTACAAGGAACTTATCGGATTAGCTATCCTCGAGAAACCTTCAATGAACCTCTGGTAGTAACTGGTAATGCCCATAAAATATCTAACATCCGTCACATCTTTAGGAACCAGCCAATCTTCGATTACCCGTATCTTTTCAGGATCTACATAAATTCCTTCCTTGGTCATTACGTTAGCATAATAATTTAATTTACGGTTTTATGAAAGCTATTTGGGCTGCATCAAGGCTTAGTGTTTGAACCTTATGCTTTGATACCATATGTCACAACCCCAATTTTTCGCAAAAATTTAAAATTTTCGAGTTAACAACAAATGTTATAACCTGTGGTTTATGTTTATGTTTATAGTTATACGTGACACTTTGCTTGGTCAACGTAAACATTTCCACGTTAATAATTTGGTGATTAGGTGCATATGATACATAATGCAAATGATTAGAGGTTGGCTCCAAATTATTGGGCTGTTGATATAGTTTTTCCCCACGCTGCAACATCAAACAAATAATATATTTCTTCCATGCAGGAACTATGGATTATGACCCTCGTTGTTGAATAAAATTTAAGCCTACGTGGAGGAATCCTGTCCAAGTGAGGAGAATATAAAATGCTCAGGAAACCTAATCTAAAGCAGTATTGTCCTGCACTTTACGCTGCTCCAAGGTTGCTTGGGCTCGTCTTCCATGGCCGCAATCGTTCTCCTGGTTATTGTCACTTTAAACCTTGACTTTGTGTTGCCTCCGTCCTCCACTGAGTAGTATTGAATGTTAGTCTTCCTTTGCTAGTCATGGAGTTGTTCTTTTACTCTTTGCGTTTTGCTACCTGTGAAACCTTCTCCCCAAAGTTTGTTTAGTTTGGTGATTCCTCAGTTTTCTTCTTGGATCTTCATAGCCTGCTATTGTGTGAGGTTATTAGAGTTGACAGGTTCTCCACTTGTGCAGTTTAAGGTGACAGTTCCCGCAAAATGGCTCACCAAACTCTTCGTGACAGGTAAAGGTTACAAAACCTTTCTTTTGTACACAGCAAGTTTCGATATAGAGAATACCTTCAAACGTTTTACACGTAATAAGGTTTGCTGACAAGGGTTTACACTTGCTGCAAGTGCTCATCGAAGTGCAGCTCGTACAGGGGTAAGAAGACTACCCTTGCAATAGCCGTGGCTCATTGCTCCACTTCGGGTAAGCCCCGTGGTTTGAAGGATGGGTTCTCTCCTTAAATGTAGTTGGGATGGTCGTTGGACTCACCCAGGGTTTGAATACCCTTTCTCGTCTTGCCACGAGTTATATTGTGTTGTTTTTATGCTATTACAGGTTATTATAAACATGTTTTTAAAATCGAATCCTTGACAAGGTAGATGCACTTTGTGAGTATAGTGTTTTTGGTTGAATCTTGGCTTCACAGTCAGTTTTGGATGTGTACTTGCGAAGATAGCTTCGCTGCAACTTGTTTTTGATTGGTGGCCGTTGAGCTGTACTCTGTAAAACAATTTAGGGTTTATACCCTTTTTGAAAGTTAATGAAGTTAATCTCTGTTTGAGTATTTATCAGGTTTTTATATGTTATAATTTGAAAGCTGTACTCACAGACGTGATGTAAATCTTGAGTATTGATGAAATTAGTAGGTTAGGGTTTTAAGCTGTATCTCTTCAATAAAGCATTATCTCCCTGAATGGTCTAATTGTGTTCTTCAAGTTCATGAAGCCATTCATTCTTCTTTGATTCGTTTCCCAAGATGGAATTATGCAATCAAGACACATGCACTTCCAAAATATAATAATCTAACACAAATAAATTAACCCTTCGGACAACAACTTGAATTATCCACAAATTCAAAGGGAGGGGTGTCGGGTACAACCAATCATGTATCCAATTGCAAATTTTAACCAGGATCATGCATAATAATGTCTCTCACTCTCATAAATTCCAAGAGTTTATAGCAAATCCTTTAAAATATTTCCAAGAAAATGGAAATTACATCAAGTTTTAAGGAAACATTTGAAATAACAAAACAAGTATAAGCAGAGATGCTACCATTACCATAATTCAAATGGAAGAGTGTAGAGTAACTAATATTTGAATTGATCCTTGATCCAATTCACATCATTTTCAACTCTTGGTATGCATATATTTATACCATTACAGATCTGCACTTATGTTTAACAATAGAACATTAACGCTATGGAATTTGTTTTGTGATAGCTTGCAGTTTCAGCGTATGCAATTATTTCATAGTCGTGTCTTAAGGATAAACAGAGTGGCTCACACCAAGCCGTTAGCCATTACAAAGTGTACTCATGACTAAACAACTCAATTTAGTGTATGCAGGTATGTACCTCTAAGTTTACCTTTCATGCATAACTATATAATATTTATAAAAATCTCAAAAATTAAAGAGAAATAAACATGTTGCACATGGGTCAATTTATCAATATGTTATGGATTTCAGCCACCATAAATGTGTTGGATACTCATGTAAGTGCATCAAACACACATATGCAGATATGATCTCTTTGGCCTCTCGACCCCTTCAAACAATGATCTCCTTGACAATAATTATGACGATTTTTCAATACGCAACTAACAATGTTAGAACTTTCATGTGAATAAATAGAACTTTGGTTTTGCCAAACTTCATTAGAACACAACTGGCCCATGCAGGTAGATGCTCTTCAATCACAACGTACTGATAGTGAGGATATTACACCAACATGATGTTTAAATGACAGTGAGTAACTAATTCACTTATTAAGCCATTCCAGATGATTAATAAATTTCTTAAAATTCCCATAGTAAAAAATGAGATTTGATTAATTATTTCACATATAAATCATATCATGCCTATAATTAAATAATTCAACATAAACATATATGCATACCAAATTTTATATTGGAGTTCATGAAACCCCCTCTAACTACATCTCTGGGCTCAATCAATCACTAAACCAATTCATTAGTCATTAAATGCAACATATTACACCAAATGTTCGAAAAATGAATGTAATTCTAACTGTGTACATAAAAGACAAATATACCAATGCGATACCTTAAGTGTATATAATGAGAATATATATCTCGTACGTATTATCTTCAAGCAATGGACAACTACACATTATGGAAAAAGATCCTACATTCTTAAGTTTCTTCCATCTCCTTAGATTGAAGTTCTATGTCTACAAATACCATTAATTGATTGATCCATCTATATATTACCTCTATCGATTGACCTTTCATCAACAGACTATAATTCCATCAAATTCCATTTTGACTGACCCTTGAATGACCCAACTTAGATAAACTCCTCTTAGATATGCTTATCTTCGCTTCCTATCAATGTCTAAAACAATATATTAAATAGAATAATTTGGCTGGTGAAGATCCGTGGATAATGTTCCAGATTTGGGACAAAATCCATCTTGATCCCCAAATTACTTGAAGGATAAGAATCATGCCCAAATCTAGAAGAAAAAATGGCATGAAACAAGGATCAAATTCAAAGATCCACATCCAAAGATCTTTGTGCAAACCAAAAGACAAAATCCATAGTTGTAACTTCTAGTTTAAAATAGGGTCATTGATCTAATATTCCATCGAATAAGATGAACCATCAATCACTGTGACCCTAACTATTGATGTTGAGTTATCCAATGCCAAATTTCCAATGCCGATGTTGTAAAGACGACTATTCTAACCCAACCTTTCCATCTCAAGGGTACTGACTCTGACTATACCAATGTTAGGAGTTGGCGACAAGTTTGTAACTTCCAACTCACCAACCAACTATCCTCCCAACTCTTGACTCTTGAACTTCCAACTTTTATGAGAAGTTGGAATTCGATAGTGGGGACATGCTCAACAAAAATTTATTTTCCTCTCCGGAATTTTGATTTCCTCCTAATGTGATTTGAAAGTTGGAGATAGAATCTACTTCCCCATGCCACGTGTTGGAAGGTAATTGTGCCAAGTGTCAAAAATTCAAATGGTGATAAACTCTAAATATAAACTCTAAATATCACAAAAAGGGTATCACAGGAAAGCTCTTGGCAATCCCTGTACACCTATAATATTCTTGCAAACATTTGAGGACTTTGTAATTTGGGTAACTTGGGCAACTGTAATCTTCTAATATATATGTAATTGTTGTAGATTCTCTGTCAATGTTGCCCAATTTTCTTTTTGTTTGAGCCATAAACTTTGATTCAATGAGTTGTATTTTTTTTTGTGACATGTATGCTTCTAACCAAGTTTGAAAAATTGTTTTTAGAATATTTTTGTTTTGTCTATATGCAAAATATATCATCATTTTTCTCTTAAAAAAGTTCAAATTATTTGTGCTCATTTTACCTAATTGAATGCATAATGCATGGTTTCTTCATTTTCTTTAGGCTCGATTGTGACCAATAGTAGCAAGAAACAAATTCCGCCGAATATATGTATTCAAATTTAGTTGAGCTTTGAATGTACTTGTAAATGTTAGAATTCCACATGATTTCTTCAGAATCATTAGGTTCATGTTTTAGCAGTGTAGGTTTATTTAAATCAAATTCTTTATTATCAATTTGTGTTGTATTAATTAATATTGTTTGTGTGGATCTAGAATGCAATTGTAGTGACAAGATAATGTGTACAATTTGTTGACTAGACATCTGTTGCATGCTGAGAAGTGCATTACTATGTTTCATCGTAGCCCACATTTTTCTATGATTTCTACAAAGACACTCATCTCTAATTTCCTTAAATGCACTAGTCATATTGAGATATATCTTTGTCATATATGAGCTATAATATATTGCTGCAACATATCAATCTAACATGAACTGTGCATCTGTATTTGCATTCCATAGTTGAGGGATTTTTTTAGCAAAAAAATTTATCCATATGTCTGATGGATGTCTCTTTAATAGTATAAAATAAAGTGAAATAGTAGAATTCAATAATACTATGTATTGTTGTCTATTTAAACCAAGATCTAATAAGAATTCCTCGAAAGACATGTTTCTTTGATATCTACTTTTATGTAGAACATAGAACAACTCTTTTGATTTTTTTTTGTAAATATTGTCATCATGTTCTAATGGATGCAGCATGACAATTTTATCAATTGGAGGAAATGTGAAATTGAACATGCATGTCAATTATTGACGTTTTTTACAAGCTCATGTGTGATGGTGAGTTTGAATCTTCAATAGTTCTTCAATAGACATTGTTGAATATATATATATATATATATATATATATATATATATATATATATATATATATGACATAATCTCATCATCGGAGGCTTATCCGTAAACATGTGCATGTTGAATCCAAAGCAACCCATGATCATGTTCATTTCCTCTATATTGGAATTCAATTATGAAAAAATAATATGTCACTTCTCCCAGCAATTCACTATTTGTCAACAACAAAGTTTTGAGTGTAGTTATTCTATGTTTATAATATCGTCTACAAATAACATGATGCTTTCTAATCGATGACTCTATAGTATCGTCAACAACATTATTTTCATGTATATCCAGAGCTTTTGTTTTTCTTTGTTTCAATGCAATGCATAATGAATCCCAAATATGTTCAACAATTAAAATACGATAAATAATTAAGTTTCTGAAGTTGTCTAATTATTACAAAGAATTTTTTGCACATTTTCAAAATAATCAAGTGAAGTACGTATCTTTTTTAGAGATCGATACGCAATTTATGATTTCAATTCTTTGTCAAGATTATACTTTACATCTTTTCTGATTAATTTACGTCATTTCAATTCTCTTGTGTACATAATGCAAGCACACCTAGAGACTTGATGTATGAGAATGCATATTAGTTTGAAGAAAACGTGTGTAGTATGTGTTTCAAGGTCTAGAAGCATATATAAACTCCCATTGTGAATTTTGTTTGTAAGATAAATTATTGAAAATGTCTTAAGGTCGACTATACCCATAAAATAAAGTGGGGAATTTTACTTGTCCTAGAAAATCACAAGTGACTTGACACCTTATGATGGTGCAATTTGTATAATCTTGTTCTCCTTGTCATCCATTAGATGGGATTGTCCATAGCCATGTACAAGCATGTGTACAAGTGTTTAAGATATTGGCTCTATATCTTCATCAACCTCAAAAGATGAAATTTTTTCTTCAATGCATGCGGCTTGGATGGAATGCTCATTGTTTGTATTGAGGGGTGACTCCCATTCATCATTGATAAATTTTCCTTCACTATGATAAAGTGGAGTGTTTCACAAGTCATTCAGACAAACCGTGACATTTTTTCGTGTACATTTCTTGACAATATATATTTTTTAATTCCATTTTCCTTTTTAACATTATTTCCACTACCATTGAGTAAACTAAAGATGAGGGAAACACTATTTGGACATCTCCTAAGTTTGTAGGAACATTTATGATTTTTCTAGTTAGACCAAGTTGAGATTTTTTGTAACCAAGTTATCATATTTGTCCTAATTCCATTCTTGGTGACACAAGCCTTTCCTTGAAAGGAATTAGCATCTATACCATTTCTAATTACTTATTGTGACGAATGTGCAATGGTGATACAAAAGTAAATAGATTTGCAGCATTGTTTGCAAATTTGCTCGTTTAATGAGGTAAATTTTGATGTTTGATCAACATACAAAAAACAAAAGTTGAATATGATCTCATTTTCAAATGAATGCATGTTTTTTTTGAAACTATGTTCATTCACAAATAACACATACAGAGGTTAGTGTCCTTAATTATATCCAAATAGATAGCTATTTCTTTCATTGCTTTTGTATGTTTTTGTTTTGCAATTCTATTTTTTCTAGTTGTTGTTATTCTACGTGAAGAACAACAACTAGAAATATTCTGGTGACGGAATATACCAGAATATATATATATATATATATATATATATATATATATATATATATTCTGGTATATTCCGTCACT
>LPNX010438146.1:49686-62393 GCA_001517045.1 Pseudotsuga menziesii
AAGACTTTGCTTGAACTCTTTACTAGTTGCAATGGAAGTTTTGACTTACATTCATTTCATATTATCATGAGTAATTACATTTTTTGTAGCGATAGATTAATTGAGACAATTATGTTCTAATTTGCATTTAAGCAGTAAATGAAAGTGTGCATCAGAAGGTGTAAAATATTTAGACATGATGTACAATTTTTTAAAGTAATACTTGTTAAGCGGAATATTAGACTAATAGTTTATGATTTAACACTCCAAATGTCTATATTTATCTTAAATAGTTCACACAAACATTGGAGTGTGAAATTGTTGGTTTTTATCATCCCTTTTTTCTACAATATTGACGAAATGAATAGATATCCTTGCTAGCTTGCGATTGATCATTTTTTTCTATTAACACTATCAAGAAGATGTCTAATTAAGCACATTATTCTCTATTTTTATGTGCAATCTATGCATTGAAAAAGGTTTGGTATACACATATCCTCATAGAAGACACATTAAACCTTGACGCTAATTTAGAAACAACATCAAACAATGAGTCATGTCAATCAGTAGTAATGGGTGATGAAATGTAGGATTGTTGTTCTAAAATTGCTTGTTTAATAAATGGCATGTTTCTTTCAATGTGAAAAAAGTTCTTGAGCACATTCACGTGAAAAAATTATTTTAATTGAAGGATCTCAAGTATGCAATAATTTATATGACAAAGTGGCTCAAAATGGACACAAGATAGATTTTTATCATGAAACAATATGTTATAAACATATCCATATTTTGTTTGATTGAAATTGAGGTATTTTTCCATTTTTTATATGAACAAATAGATACTTAGACATACAACCATATAGAAAACCACTTAACACATAAAATATCACCCCATGGTCCAATTTCATAATGTTTCATTTTGCATGAAGCAAAAAGAGACATGCTATGCACATCATGTCTTGATCTTTGAGAGATTGTGCAATTCTTACATGAAACTAGAATTAAATTCTATTGTTAGAGAGGATAGAGCTAACAGGTCTCAAGAATGCAACAAATATTGATAGTGGTTCATTATTCCTTCAATATCTCAATTGGTGTATAATGGAAACTACTAATACATGAAACAAGCAATTGGATGGTTCATAATGGAAATTTTGCAATAAAAACAAATTGAACTTACATAAGATGTGGTCAATTGCTTCAAAATTTGATTGACTCAATGCAAATCATTTGATGCATTTAGGATTATTTCTTTACTGATCGTTTTTCTCTCCATATATTAATTAACCATATTTGATAAAGGTGAATACATGAAAAATAGATATCCATTAAACATATGTAGAATCTAGAGATAAAACAAAGCTAGTGTCAAATGGTACTTTTATTTATTGAAGCTTTAAAAACAAAGTATAGATATCATTAATTCCACCTGCAATGGAATAATACAAGGTGCACATGCAAATGCTATCCAATATTAAAAGCATTTGTGCAAAGATAAAGAAATCCACAATGAGCTCCAAGTGACTATTTTGAAAATTGCATATAAGTTCGGGGAAAACATAAAAGAATAAATGCTTAATTGTTTACTAAAACATGAGTAATTTGAAATACAATTTCTATAAACAAAATAAATAAGATATCACAAGCCAATATCCATGCTAATTCTTCATCACTTCTAAGAAAAATATGGATGAATTTATACCATTGTTGAATCCTATTACTTTGATCTGTCATGTCTTCAACTACATTATTGAAGGGAGGATGACTAGTTCTATTAATGAATATCTCAAGGAGTTTATTTTTAAATATTTCATATTTGAAAACATGAATATTCTTGAAATGGAAAGATTCAAGAGAAACTACATTTGGAATATAAGATGCATTGAACTTCTGAGTAGGGAAACAATAGTATGAGAGAGATGCATTCAAGAATTATCTCAACTTCATCAAGTTGGGCGTTAACAACCTAAATGCCAATCAACACTATTTTTCCAACTAACTCAACTGGGAAATTCGTGAGGATGCCCTGGGATGAGAAACACGACCATTATATCCATGGAGAGCGGTGGAAGAAGGTTGAAGGGTTGAGGATCCAAGTTTCTGCCAAACCAAGGTTGACATAACACACGTAGATGCCCCCTCATCAATGATGCATCGGTGAGTAACAAAATTATGAATGATGATTGAAAATTGGAAGGAAATGGATGATGGCATCTGGGGTTCTCCTTGGTCAAGGTCGAAGGTGATAAACATAGAGTTAGAGGAATTGACAACACCTAACGTGGAAAACAACACTTTACGTTGTGAAGGACAAGTTTTGAGGACTTCCATAAAGGACATGGCCGAGGGAGATTGAGCCAATTATTTGACTATATTGTAGTTGAGCGTAGCTATGGCAGTGGTTTTGTTCATGAATCCACACAAAGAGAAACACGTGACTTTAGAAGTCCTGTTATGGGCAAATGCAAAGAGATATCTGAAGTAATGGAGGTAGATTCCGTAGAGGGGTTAATGGTTTCTGTGGTGGAGCCATACTATTTTCGTCGAGTCTGTAGGTTGAAGTTATATGATAATGTCATGAGGTGATGGACACTATGATCAATTGGTTGACCTGCATAACCGATTGCAGGATTTTATGGGACCAAGGGTTGGGTTGCAACCATTCCTTGATTTCATAGGGGGTTTTGGAGAACCATAGGTGGAGGATCTAGTGGTGTTTGGTTTGGCTCAGCTAGAGTAGCCCCATTGGGGTCATGTTGGTTATCACTTTGGAGTAAATGGTTGACGTGGTTCATATGAGGAAAATGATGTGTGTAATGGCCGTAAGTGTTACACATGGTGCACATACTGTTAGTCCGCAACTGTGGGTTCTTTCGAGGTCTAGTGGGACGTTGGGGATTCTATGCAGGGAGGTCAAATTCATTAATGTTCAGGGGGTTGGGTTGTTTTACACCTCCTTGAGGATGGTTGTTACCCCAATTCCTACCTCTTTGTCGTCTTCACATTCCCTTGTTAGTTATTGGGGGTGGGTTTATTAGGGAGGTTCTACTGTGCGTAGACCTATCCTAGAGGATCAGGAGGAGTCGAGGTCAAACCATAAGTAGGTTGCACATGTGGCAGGTAATAGGTGGGAGCAGTTCGTAGGGGTGCAAATCCATCTGTCTAGCCATTGCACAAGTGTTCCTAACATTTTGGTCTATGAATGTGATGAGTTTGTGTGGGAAGCGCATAGGAAGCTGTGACCCTTGACTAAGCCATTATGCGTGAAAAATAAGGGGTACCATGGTTAGGAAACACTTGGGGTGTTACTGGAATGGGGTGGCATTGAAGGTGAGGCCATGCAAAATTAAGGATGCTGAGTAAAAGAGCCAATGACTCCATCATGTTAGCTGAAAATACACACCTCCTGTAGACAATAGCTGGTTCCCTAGTGTGAATGGTTTAGATCTAGAACAAAACAAAAACATAGAATGCTAGACTCTCCCTAGATCTAGTTAATCAATTGAATGGAATACCATGATGCTTTTCTCAAAGGTTGTCCTTGCTATCCTTGAATATTGCTTCAGAAGAACCTGTAAAAGATGGAAGAAAACAAAGAAAACATGAGAGCATACAATATAATCAACTAGATCTATGCTTGTGACCAAGGAATCAAGAAATATAAACATATGAAATAGTAAATATGGGAAAGAAAATACATTCTTTATTAATAAATGATTGGAGAGACTACAACCTTCATGCCTTGGTGTTGATATTTCCGTCCAATGGCTCCTTGCCACTAACTTCACCTTGTCTCCAAAGACTCAAGAATGATTTTGACAGAGTTTGGGTATGCAACACAATTCTTCCTCCTTTTTCCCATGGGGGGTGAACCAATATTTAAAGGAATGGGAGGATATGTATGGTTGAGGATCTCACAGGTGAGGTGGAGATAATATCCTAAAAGGGTGGATCTCAAGCTCTAGTTGGTCCTAAACCACAGGGATGAGGCTCCATGGAGGTCAGCTTCGAGAATCCTCTCGAAGCCTTTCTTTTTTCCTTGAAAACTCGGGCACCACTCCTCCAATGAAGAAAACAGGCGGTGATAAGGGGGAACCACTTCTTGCAGTAAGGAAAGGAGTGATGGCACCACTTCTTGCTCATGTATCAAGAGTGGTGTTGGATCTTTTCTTCTTGGGTAACACTTTTTATCAATGGGAAAAGAGCATTACCAGCTCAAAAGAGGGAAAATTGCAAGGGGTTAATTTATTCCTTCATTTCTCTAGGTGAAAAATTTGAGGAATTGGAGCAGACAAAGGAATACCTATCTCATAACATGAGGGTGACAAGATTTTAGTGTAACAAAATTCCCCCCAAAGTATAATGGCTAGAGGGAAATGGTAGGGAATATACTTTGAAAGAACAAGGTAAATGTCCAATGGTCAAAATTTCGCAAACATCACAAACGTTCTGCAACACCTTTTACATTTGTCCCAAATGACTCACAACATGGGTGCCGACCAATACAACGCAAATCCATGTGAGATACAAAAAATTCATGGCTAGTATAATACAACATAGATCCATGCAAAGAAGACTCAAATTTGGACATAACTACTAGACATACCATGTATATCTATGTCATATAGACACAAATATGAGCACAACCACAGACATAAAAATGTGGGTCCATGCTAGGACTCATACAAATACTCCATTGCAACCTGGGGAAAGCAATGAGTGCTTAACAAGCACCCAGGGTCTTCGTCTCGTCTTCCACAAAGTACGATTCTATCCATGTGATTACATTGATCTGACATCGAACATGGTAGAAACCACTTTATTACCAGTCAATGGTGAGAACCATTAACAAGTGTAAGGGAGATCAATATTGATGTCAATGATTCCCAAGGTACTCCAGTACAAACTACTGAGTGTGAATAGATGTTTTGATGTCAAACACTCATTCGAATCTCTTGATCAAAGGTCAATGATGTGAACCTATGACGAGAGTGAGAGAATCTGTCATTAAGACATACAGACCTCAAGGTACTATCTTTATTTCTAAGACTAATTCCTGGATGATGAGCTGATGTCGACAGGAATAGTCTCGTCAAAGGAGGGCCATGATGAATCCCACATCGACGACACGAAACTAGGAACAAAGTTCTGGAATATTGTAGATAATGTAACCATTGGAATGACTCAAAAGAACTGACACAAAGGCTATTTTAACTGTAGGTGTAAAATCTCAGCATGAAATCCCTTTGAACATTGGGAGGCACGGCTGAAGACTTGGTAGCATTGACCTGACGAGGGGGAACACAATGTGACAAAGGACAATGCATTCTTTGAGAGACTAAAAGGAGTGACATGACTCATGAAAGTAGATCAACTCAGAGACAAGATGAATACCCAATTGAATGAATTAAATGCAGACAAGTGCAATGTTCAAAGGTGACTAATAAATGCCATTTATTGCAAATGAAATGTATTTCCCTTCCCTTAATTTTCCCATCATGTTTGATGAGTGCCTCTTTTTGTTTTTACGAGTTCAAATAAAGTAACAAACAGTCATTGTATCTTATCCAAAGACAAGTCCATTCTCATACGTTTTACGAACTTGAGAAAGGAGGGGTTCATTCCCAAAAAATGGTCTCTCAGTGTTTAGTTTAACGAGTCCAATGAAAGAAAACTCAGTGTAGTTAATGTTTAGAGAGTCTAAAAAAACTAAATAAGACTCCAAAAGGGTCCTTTTTCATATGATTTAGTCCCTAGGGCCCAAAACAGTGTAAAATAATACCTTAGAGAACTCTTTCAGTCATGATTGGCTAGAGTGTACCTTTTTCATAAGTAGTGCCCCCTAGTCCTAAAAAGGGGTAAACTATCACCAAGAAGATGGCTCTTTAGGCTCTTTCACGAGCGTGAAGAAGACAAGTTCACTCGACAATATTTTCACATTTTAAGAGTCTAAAAAGAGCTTAAAGAGGACTCTATTAAGGGGTTCTTTTTTCATGATCCAATTTTAGCAAGTCCGAAAAATAGTAAAAGTACACTCAATACCTCTTCACTAAGTTTTAAACGAGCACACCAAAGGTATAAAAGGTGCTCGGGACCTTTTTCATGTTTGAATCCAGAGCATAAAAATTCGATAAAGTAAGCTCAAACTAGTTTTCATGTTCTAACCAGAGCATGAAAAATGAAAAGAAAGCTCAACACCATCTTACTATTTTAACAAGCTCAAAGATCGATTGAAAGAATGCTCAAGGTATCTGATTTATTTTTTAATGAGCTTGACACAGAAGAAGAAGTCTGCTCAAAATGACCTGTTTCATTTTTACACAAGCTTGAAACAGAAAATAACTATGCTTGAAACATGGTTTCATTTTTATGCAATATTGAAACCAAAAGGTAAACTATGCTTAAGGACAACTACTTCATTTTTTAACGAGCTTGAAATAGAAAATGAACTATGCTCATGAATGGTTTCATTTTTATGCAAGCTTGAAACCAAAAGGTAAACTATGCTTGAGGATATCCATTTCATTTTTTAACGTGCTTGACATAGAATGGGAACTTTTCTCAGGAACCTGTTTCATTTTTTAATGAGCTTGACACAGAAAAATAACTATGCTCATAGACATTTTATTCATTTTTTAACGAGCTTGACACGAAGAAGATTAACTATGCTCATATGCATCTATTTCAGTTTTTAATGAGCTTGACACAGAAAGGGAACTATGCTCACTAACCTCTTTCATTTTTTAATGAGCTTGACACAGAAAAGGAACTATGCTCGCCAATCTACTACTACCCAACATGATACCCATAGGTTGGTAGGTTTCCCCCATTACATAAAATCTAGCGGCTTAACTCTAGTATGATGTCCATAGACTAGAGCCATGCCCCCCATTTCACCTATGCTGGGAAGAAGCTAACTAGAAGAAGGGGAAGGAATCACAAGAACATGAGGCACATTCAGGGAAGTCTAATTACTAGGAGTGATGCGATGGTCAGGTGTAACAAAGGAAAGTTGATCAATGGTCACAATCTTTCCATCATGGGTAAAATGCATAAATCTAAAGAGTGTGGACCCTACAACATTCATGGCATAAACATAATCACATTGAAGAATCAGATTGAAATCTAAAGGAATTTGGACCACCATAACATCAATACAGATAGTTTTCCCTCCTAATGTAATAGGAAAATAAGGAAGGGTCCCTAAAAGTGTAGTAGGCCTGCGATTAAAAGGCAGTATTTGATCAGTGGCTGGCACAAGTTGAGGAGAACCTAAAGCTTGCCAAGCAATTGAGGATAGAATACCAACAGAAGCCCCTTCGTCAACAATAGTGCAAAGTATCCTCCTAGCAGTAACATTCACAACTATATAGAAAGGAACACTCTAATGAAGATGCGACTTTGTTAGGTTACTCCAGTCAAAGGAAATAACCTCATTACTTGGAGAGGGTTCTGTCAAAATAGAAAAAATTTCCTCTTGTCGAGAACAATCAAAATGAAGCATAAAAACTTTAGCAATTTTTAGTTCACTTTCTACTGGAAGAGAAGAACAAGATGAAGATTTGGTCAAAGTGATTACTTCAGTATTAACATTCTCTGATGAAAGAGCATGATCAGGTGGATATGACATCGAATCGACCACTTTAACTTCACTCTTGAAAAGAAGAGTGGGATGCCCCACATATGGATTTGAATCGACCACTCCAACTTGACTCTTCAAAGGAAGAGTGGGATCGACCGAGGTTAGAACTGGACTGACCACTTTATCAACCAATGGGATGTCAAGTGACAACTTATGATAACCTGTTGGAATATTTGGACGAGAAACAATAATATCTTCCAACAACTTAGAAGCTTCATCCATTAGAGGACAAAGGTAAGTAAAGTGCATGTCCTTACATAGCAAGCAAGGATTTCTGACTTTACCCTTCTGACTCTTAAGCACACAGTCACTGGTTGAGGGAGGATCATTAGTAGGATGACTAGAGGCTGATGAAATCTCTTGCCGGGAAACCTTAGACCACTCTTCTAAAACTAGGGCCAGACCATGACAAACTTTGAGAAGGTTATCACCCTTTGAAATTCTACAAGGGAATTTGGGCTTACAAAGTCTTTGGGTGTGTAGATCAACACTCTTCTCACTGGGAGGAGTAATTGGTTGAGACTTGTTTTTTTGTTTGTTTTTCTTCTTATTAATCTTCATTTTCTTCTTAGTCTTATCCACCTGACTACTAGTACTACAACTTTCAACATGCGAAGAGGGGGAAATAGGAGAAGACACATCTGGTGAAGAAGGAGAGGGATCAACATGAGGTTGATGCTCTTGCGATGAAGGATTAGGATTTGAAGCAATTGGTGTACATGGGATGATTGGACTAGAGAATAAAAAAATAGGTAATACGATAGTCAATCCAAGAAGGCTTAATGTAGGCATGAGAGGAGGACCAACATCCCCATATGGAGGGAAAACAAAAGACATGCTTGGTAAAGGATTCTCTTGGTTGGTAGTCTTGGAATGAAAACCCATAAATATGTAACAAAACTATCTCTCTCTCCAAAAACAAATCCTAGCTGTACAGAAAACAAGTGCAACTCAAACTAAAGAAGCAAGAAAAATATGTGAGAGGAGTGGATCAAAGATCTGGAACCTCACCGATTATCAAGAATCCACAACTAGTGTGATGCCAAGATGTCCAAAGGGTTAACTCGGATGGTCTTAGGATTCCTAAAAGTATCTCCCGATATATGCAAGGTACATGGAAGCTCAAATAGGTAGTAGTGATGTCTGATGCACAACCGTACACAAGGGGCCTTCCTATATACAATTGAGCATGTGAAGTACCTTTCTATATACCTCAAGGGTACGTGAAAGGCAATTGAATATATCGATGGTATGTGGAAGAACTATGCGAGTCTTGGGTTGTAGTGCATACAAATTAACAAAAGCTCCTACATTTTATGATGCTTGAACACATCACGTACCTATCACACAAATTGCTAAAAATGTTAAACCTAAGCTAGCGCTTAATTTTATCTTGAACAGTTAGGTGGATGCATGAGGTGAGGACATAAAAGTAAAACCATGCAGTATGATAGTGAAAAATTTTCACTTTCACTTTAAAAGTAGGCCCTACTTAAGTAAGGGAGAGAGAGTTTCAAATTCTTTGAAACACAGAATAAATCCCATACACAAATAAAACAAGCTTGCTTATATGATCTGTTCCCAACTGAAACAAACAAAATCTTCTCTTTTGAACTAAAAAAGAAGTGAGATCTCTAATAAGAAGCAAGAAAAGTGATTACAACATTTATATGAAAGCATTTATATTTCTTCGACTAAAGCAAGAATGAACTAGAAGCATCATTCTACAATAAGTTTTATATGGATTCTGTCACAATTTTTGAAAAAAGGAAAAACCATACACAAATTATGTGTAATAAAAGAAGAAAACTTAAATGAATCTTTCCTTGTTCTGTTAAAGAAGATATACCAAAGAACTAACAAAACCAAGATCTATTCAAGTACAACTATGAGGCTTTAAATGACCAACATCTATCAAAATTCTTGATAATTACTATGGATTCATACATGCTCTTTTTTTTTTTAATTTTTAATTTTTGATTGAGTTTTCTGTTCAAAAATGAATTTTAGAGTTCAAAGCACAAATGTAACTATTTGAATTATGCATATCAAAAACCAAAACAAGCATTTAAGAATCAAACACAAAATAGGGATAAGAAGAATAACTGGCACCGTTTCTATTGGTGTTGAACAGGGCATTACCAGCCTGAGCACCATCTCTTGTATAGAGAAATAGAGCAGTGGCACCACTTACAGTAGGTTCACACCAGGGTGTTACCAGGTCTAGCACCGCTTCTTGGACACAGAGAAAGGGTGGTGGCACCACTTCTTTAACATAAAGGAAGAGTGGTGACAACTCCTGAACCACACTTATAACACAACTCAAGAGCGGTGCCCAAGATGGTGATTTGAAAAATAAATAAAAAATAGAAAAGGAAGTTATAGACTGAAAAAATGAACCCAAAAAATCACCAGAAAACCTAGTGAACCAAAAATATGAAGATCCAAAGACTGATAGAGGAAAATCAATCAAATTCAAAGCAGATCTAAAGATCTATGAATGGAAAAGTAGATCTAGAAATTGAAAATGAAGGTTGAGGTTTCAACTTACCAAAGATTCATAATTTGAAGTAGATCCCCAGCAGAGTCGTGAATTTTTTTAAACATAAATACACACCTCATGCGAACAAGAGCTGGTTCCCTAGTTTGAATGGTCTAGATCTAGAACAAAACACAAACATGGAATTCTAGACTCTCCCTAGATATGGTTAATCACTTGAATGGAATGCCATGATTCTTTTCTCAAAGGTTGTCCTCGCTATCCTTGAAGCTTACTGCATAAAAACCTATAAAATATGGAAGACAACAAAGAAAACATGATAGCATACAATATAATCAACTAGATCTATGCTTGTGACTAAGGAATCAAGAAATATAAACATATGAAATAGTAAATATGGGAAAAAAAATACATTCTTTATTAATAAATGATTGGAGAGACTACAATCTTCATGCCTTGGTGTTGAGAGATCCTTCCAATGGCTCCTTGCCTCTAACTTCACCTTGTCTCCAAAGACTCAAGAATTATTTTGACAGATTTTGGGTATGCAACACAATTCTTCCTCCTTTTTCCCATGGGGGGTGAGCTCATATTTAAAGGCATGGGAGGATAGGCATGGTTGAGGATCTCATGGGTGAGGTGGAGATAAGATATTAAAGGGAGGATCTCAAGCTCCATCTGGTCCTAAACGATAGGGATGAGGCTCCACGGAGGTCAGCTTCAAGAATCCTCTCGAAGCTTCTCTTTTTGCCTTGAAAAATTGACCACTTCTCCTCCAATGAAGCAAACATGTGGTGATAAGGGGGCACCGCTTCTTCCAATAAGGACAGTTGTGGTGGCACTACTTCTTGCTCATGTATCAAGAACGGTGCTGGTTCTTTGATTCTTGGATACCATTTTTCTTCAATGGGGAAAGAGTGTTAGAAACTCAAAAGAGGGAAAACTTGCAAGGGGTTAATTTATTCCTTCATTTCTCTAGGTGAAAACTTTGAGGGATTGGAGCATAGAAGGGAATACCTATCTCATAACATGAGGGTGACAAGATTTTGATGTAACACTCGAATAGTGATATCCAAGAGATTCAAGGGAGACTCATCACATAGTACTCTGAACAAAGGTGAACTAATTGGGGGAAGCTGCCATAATGTGAGACCATGTGTGGGTGCCTAAAGGCATCGTTTGGGCATTCTTCATAGTTTAAGGAGCACAAAGAACGGATATAGTATGCATGATATGATACTATGTGATGTATTTTTGTCGATCCTAAGATGGTAAATGCTTGATGGTGTTTTTATTTTTAGAGAGTCTGAAAATATGAAGAACACTCTAGTGGTTCTCTTTTTCATTTAGTAGTATCCTAATCCTGAAAAGGGATAAAATTGTATAAATGAGAGCTCTCCCAGCTGAAAGGGACTAAGAGAATTATTTTACATTGGTAGTCCAACAAGGGAAAAAAGCTTAAAACTATACTGACTCGATGGTCATTCAAATAATTTTACGATCATGAACGAAACCAAGATTGCTTGATGATCTTTTCTTTATGAGAGGGTCAGAAAAGAGCTTAAATACAACCTGTAAGTGAGGGTTTTCATAAGTTACGGTCCCAATGTTTGACAAAGCATAAAAGGATACAAACAGAAAAATTCCTAGCTAGAAGGGTCCATGGTGGTCCTTTTTCTTTAAATAGTCTACGTAGTCCAAAAAAGGAGATAAACGAGGCCACATAGATTCCCTTTCAAATACTTTAACAAGCGTGAAAGGATGCAATCATGCTCGAAAATACTTTCATTCTTTTAGGAGTAAAAAAAAAGCTTACCAGAAACTTTGTAATGGTCAGTCAAGCAAGGAGTAAGTGTTCAATGTACTAAAAGGGGTGATGTTGTGAACATAGTTAATATGAAAAACAATGGAACACTGGTGGGGCCTCCTTGCAGGATGATGGATGGCAGTCAAATAAGGCCAATTTTGTAGTATGGATGAAGCAAATGTCTCATGAACATGCCAATATGTACAAGGTTTGATTAACATGGTGGCACAAAAATCAAGGTGACTACGAGAAGTGGCATGAAGAAAGTAGGGAGGGAGGTATTTAAGGAGGTCATTTCTTCACCCGAGAGATATTTGCATAGTGGAGGAAATTTCCTATCCTCATAGATGGTGATCCATACGGTGCGTTGGAATACCGGGGAAATACAGAGATGCCTCAACCTTGAGAACAGGTATGGGGACCTGAAAATATGCTAGCATAGTGGTAGCTAGACCATGTGTTTGATAGATACTAAAAACATACTGTGTGCATGTGCAGACGTGGGACTACACCCTCTAGCAGAATACCAACGACATAGGGGAAGGGTGGAGGGTTTAGATCCACCCACTCATAGGAATAGGCAGTGGTAGAGTACGCCATTGGAATCACTGTTGTTATAGCGGATTTCACCACACTAGGTGAATCACACATTGTATGGCCTTCCCTTGTCCCGCTGCAGACTCATTCCCCCCTTTGGACCACTTTATATATTTTGATGTTACCTTGATCATCCCCAAAAAACATTATAATATTGATATACGCGGCTTTTTCCCCGATAA
>LPNX010438161.1:0-82493 GCA_001517045.1 Pseudotsuga menziesii
TTTTCATGGCCATGAGTGGACATACCTTGAATTTTTTTGTCTTCCAAACTAAAGGGGTGATCCTACTTGGAATCACTTTGGTAAACAATCCTTCCATATGCCCCACCTTATGATGAGGGTCACAAGATCTAGGTTCCAAACTAGGGTTGAGTCGAGGTAACAGTGACAAAACAAATTTGGCATTTACAATAATAGCAAGTTTAGAAGTTTAGAGTAAGAGTGAGGGCCCAAGTTTTGAGTTTCAAATTTTAGAGTAACAGTGAGGGTGTGGTTTTTAAGTTTAGAGGTGGTAGTGATTATAGGGGTTAATAGTTAGGTGTAATAATGATTACAGAATATGATTTATGAGGGTTATAATATTCAATGATTCAGGATTGAATATGGTTTCATAGGGGTTAAAGGTGATATACTATAGACAAAACAAATATTATTTAGTTTATAAAGGTTAGGATGTATAGATGGAGAGGGCTATACGTTAGAGTTAGTGTGGATTCAGGTATATGGGGATTAAGTATTAAGGGATATAATAATTATAATATTTAAGCGTTAGTTATGAAAGGTGATGGGTCAAGTAATAGGGGTTATAGAGGTTAACATTTTTAAGGATTATAAAAACTAGGTATTGAGAGTTAAGAGCATTAAGTGTTAAAGGTTAATGAAACTTGTAATTATTAGTAGTTATAAGTATAAGAAATCTAGGAGTTTTACTTTATAGTTAATATGAGTTAAAATGATTAGGGTTTAAGTATTATTATTATTATTAATGCTAGACGCTTAAAATTACACATTACCAGGGATATGCTATCAATAAAGTATAATTGTTATAGATGTTAGGATATAAATTATGGCTTATTTAAGTTAGGTCTTACAAGAGCTAATGGGCAGAGGTGTTAAGGGTGATAAAGATAATAGGATTTTTAAGGTATTCAAGTTTGAGGTTTAAGGGTTAGAGTAATCGACAATAAAGGATATAAAGTTTATACGTGTTAGGGATTATGCGATGAGGGGTTATATGTAGGGGTTATATAGGTTAAGTGATATGTACATGTTAGGATTTAGGGGTTATAAGGTAAGGGGTGTATGGTTTTTAAGTAACATAGTTTATAGGGTTCATATCAATTACTGATAATTGTTTAGAGAAAATAGGTATTAGTTATTATGAGGGTTATATAGGCTACATGTGATAGTGTTTCCATGTTTGGTGTCAAATTGTTTAGAAGTTATAAGTGCTACTTATTAATGGTTATAGAGTTTTTGGGTGATAGGTTATGGGTGATTGAGGGGTTATAAGGATAACTTGTTATAGGTTATGGGATATATCGTTTATCACTTATATTTTTTAATGATTATGGTTTGTAGGTATTGGGGGTTATATTACTTTGGGGATAAGGTTTATAGTTGAGAGAGTTTATGGTTATGGATTATAGAGACTACTGGTGGTATCAAGGATTATTATGTTTCAGGGGTTATGGGGATGAATGATCATGTTTAGAGTTCAAGATCCTACCAAATGGCATGCGTGTGCTTGTGCTCCTTCCTGTGAATGTGTGCTAGCTCATGCAAGAACAATTGGGGACAAGTGCAAGTCTTGGGTGAATCATGGAATAGATAGCCCACACTTGTTACTAGCCAAAGAGAAACCATATTGTATGGAGTTAATGTATCCATCATAGTGCTAAATTTAGTTGTTTTAGCCTCATTGTGATAAGAGGAGGCTTAGTTAAAAATAAGTATTTAGAAGGTTTGTCCCTCTNCAAGTTTCTATTGCATCTAGCGTGCACAAAAAGGTCCCTCATCTTCTTGCACACACCCTTTTGACTTTCTGATGTTGATCATCTTGGCATGTGTCCGAGGCTATTTGCATGATTTCGAAGGTCATCATAAAAATGGATGGTATAGAATGTCCTTTNGATGCTGATCATCTTGGCATGTGTCCGAGGCTATTTGCATGATTTCGAAGGTCATCATAAAAATGGATGGTATAGAATGTCCTTTTATTAGTAGGTGGTCTCATGAAGCGTTAGCCTTGTTTCTCTAAGTGGATTACAAATATAACTTAATATTATGTGTTAGTTATGTAGAGTGAAAAAGTGTTAAATATGTGCATCACACTCCGGGAAAGGATAAATTTTAAGGTTGAAAGAATAAATGAGGAATATTTACTACCCATAAACCAAGAGGCATATGCACCTAGATGGTTCCATAAGACCTAGGATATTTTTTTGATTGACACACATGGCTCAACATGCCAAGTCACCGCATTTCAACGCTATGAGAATGTGAGAGAAGCCATGGGACCCACTTTGAAAAGGTGACACATAACACTCATGCGATGTTACAAAGTAGTCCATATGGGTTATTAGGTAGTGCCTAATGGTTAGATTAAGTAATTAGGATTAAATGGCGCAAAGAAATCCTATTTTCAAAGATAGAGTCCAAGGTTATAGGTATTCATCTGGGAAATACTAACCTTACGTTCTTTACATCCTAAAGTTTGTAGGCCTGAAGGTTAGATGTATATTAGGTTTATGTTATTGATAAATATAGTGGTTATCATGTATATAATAGATAGGAAAGCATGTCGACCATATTGATATCGTGGTTGTTAAGGAAGACGAAGTTGAAGGGTGGTTTCTAGGGCCTGTTGAATGCCCTTAATAATGTGAATTGTATGCTCATGTTGGGCTCTATAACACTAAAATACCCAATATGCATATATAACTTCAGAATGTATTCACTTGTATATTTCATGTATTGTACCCTGATGTTTATTCTGGGAAGTATCTGTAATGTAATTGAGTCATGTCATGCCCCGATGTTCCTATCAAGAGGTTCTATAATGTAAACAAGTCATGTCAAGTCATTATGGGTAACTCTCCTATTGATCAAGGGTTTAAGTCCCCGCAGTTCCAGGGCACTAGGGTTATTAGACTCTCCTAGAGAAGTCGGCCCTAGTAGGGTTTTGTCAAGTCAAGAATTACTATAAATAGAGAGCTAGCCTCTGTTTTTAGAACACACTCACTCACACTCAGTTGTAGCGCATAGCTAAGGAAGAAGAAGATGCTAGGGCTAAGAAGAAAGAGGCTCACTGCTGTCGGGAGATCATCTTACTATTTTGGGGTTTTACTTTTGGTGTTGATTCTATCTTTGAGGAAGTTGCAGGATTTTCTCCATTTATGGTTTCCCCAAGGAAAAACATTGTGTTCATTGTCTCTTGTGTTTGATTGTTGTACGTGTTATTCTCTCAGTTAAAGATCCTAACATAATGCTAGCTTGAATGATAAAATTCTAACATGGTATCAGAGCTAAACTGAGAAGAAGACACTGTGCAGCTGCAAAAACTAGGGCTTCCTACTTTGTGTATCTCTCTCCATAGATTTTCAGCAAAAGAACATTGGATTAACTCTCCTCCCTAGGGTGCATCTTTCTATCGAAGCAGAATCCAATTCTAAGCTTTTTCAGTTTTGGACCCAACACTGCTGCCGAAAATTAGGGCTTTCCACAGAAGTGGAATTTTTCAATGAGCCCAGGCCTGGATTGATCTCCTCCTCAAAATCGAAGTTTAGAGATCAAGATCAAAGCATTTGGCTGGACAGAACTCCAAAAAATCCAAACCCTAATCTGCTCCTGAACCAGTACTGCAAAAAATCAGCTCCAAATCCAAATCCGACATCTTGACCTATTAAGATCTAAATCTTGTGTATTTCCATTTGAGGTTCTTAGTTAACATGTCTCATCATACCAAGCTTGAGGGAGTTGATAAATTCCGATCCTGGAAGTATAGCATCTCCCCAGTCCTGGAAGAAAATGAGTTAGACTCCTATATCAATGAGGAGGTTCCAGTTCCAGAGGGAGATGAGGCTAAGGCCTTACACAAGAAGAAGTTGGTTTTGGAAAAGAGGATTATTGTTGATTCAATCAAGGATCACCTCATACCACAGGTGTCCTCCCTAAAGACACCTAAAGCTATGTTTGATGCCCTAACCAAATTGTTTGAAGGGAAGAACATAAACCGGAAGATGACTCTGAGAAACCAACTGAAGAATGTAAAGATCCAAAATGTTGAGACCATCCTGTCTTACTTTACAAGGGTCTCTTAGATTAAGGAACAGCTGGAAGCAGTAGATGAAGAAGTGGAGAATGTAGAGATTGTGATGACCACCTTGAATGGTCTCCCTAGATCATGGGACTCCTTTATTCAAGGTATCTGTGCCAGAAAGAAGTTAGTCAAGTTTAGTAGACTATGGGAAGAATTCTCTCAAGAAGAAGCTCAGATAGTAGCTCGAGAAGAAAATATGGGAAGTGAAGATCAAGCTCTCACATTTCACTCCAAGAAAAGAAAAAGAAGTTTTCATCACTCCAGAGGTAAGCATTTCCATAAAACTAACTCTAGAAAAGATTTTTCTAGAAGCAGATGTTATACATGTGATGAAGTAGGACACTTTGCAAAAGATTGTCCTAAAAGACAAAATAAGAAAAAGGGAAACAAGAGAAGACATCATGCTCATGCTACAGAGGATGATGAACCTTCCTCAAAGAGAACCATATATGAAAGTGAAGACTCTTCAAGTGATGAAGAATATGTCTTGATTTCTGCTCTCACGGGAAACATCACACAAGGAAGCAATGATTGGCTTATAGACAGTGGGATTTCCAAACATATGACAGGATTCAAAGAGTTCTTTGTAAAACTTTCAGAACATGAATCACCTCACAAGGTGAGACTTGAAGATGACTACCAGTATCCAATTAAAGGTAGTGGGGAATTCTCCTATAAGCTAGACTCTGGAAAGTCTATGAAGATGCAAGATGTATTGTTTGTACCAGGACTAAAGAAGAACCTTCTCTCCATATCTGCATTAGATGCAAAAGGCATGAGGGTTGCATTTATAGATGGCCAAGTTATCATGTGGCCAAAGGGAAAGACTATTAATGATGCAGTAGTGATTGGGGAACAAGGAGGTCTATACAAATTGAAGGGCCATCTAGAACAAGATTTAGTCCATGACATAGTAGAGCCAAATGAGATTTGGCATAGAAGGCTTCCACATGTGCATTACAGAGCACTACCACTTGCAAGCAAAGTTGTTGAATGTCTTCCAGAAATTCAAGCAAAACATGATGGAGTCTACAAAGGATGTGCAAAAGGAAAGAATACAAAGAAGACATTTCCAAGTAGTGAGAGCAAGGAAAAAGGAATCTTGGAAATCATTCACTTCGATGTATGCGGTCCAATGTCATCAAGTTCACTAAGAGGGTATGTATACTATGTTTCTTTCATTGATGATTTTTCTAGGAAGACATGGATTTACTTCATGAAGAACAAAGATGAAGTATTTAGCAAGTTCAAGGAATTCAAAGCCTTGATCGAGAACCACACTGAAAGGAAGATCAAGACCTTTCGATCAGATAATGGTGGAGAATTCACATCAAATGAATTCAAAGAGTTATGCAAAGAATCATGGATTAAGAGGGAGTTATCCACTCCATATAATCCACAATAGAATGGGATTACCTAAAGGAAGAATAGAATTATCATGGAAGTTGCAAGATCAATGCTTCATGATCAAGATCTTCCTATGCATCTATGGGCAGAAGCTGCCAGAACAGCAGTGTATGTACAGAACCGTACTCCACACAGAGTACTCGAGAACAAGACACCTGAAAAAGTCTTTTTCGACAAGAAACCAGAAGTCATCCATCTCAGAATATTTGGCTATCCAGTGTACATACACATTCCAAAAGAGAAGAGGACAAAATTAGATCCTTTAGGAAAGAACGGTATATTTGTGGGATACACCGAAAGCTCAAAGGCTTACAGATTATACTTCCCAGGGTTCAAGAAGATTGACATCAACAGGGGTGTAACATTTGATGAAGACTCGGCTTACCACAAATATAGAAAGAGACTTGCTGAAGTTCCTGAAGAATCGAAAGCACCTAGAATTCATGACACAACCATGAATGAAGAAACTCAAGAAGAAGATCGAGAATTTGAAGAACCTCAAGAACCTGTAGATCCACCTCAGGATAAGAATCCTCATAAGAGGAAACCTTCTTGGGTACAAGAAGTTATCCAAGGTGCAGAAAGATATGGGGCTCCAAAAGAGAATCACAAAGAAATAAAGAGGACCAGATCCTACTCTGGTTATGCAGCCTTATTATGTGATTTCATCAATAAAGAACCTTCCAATTATGAAGAAGCGGTAGAATGGAAAGAATGGAAGGATGCTATGATGGAAGAATATCAATCGATCATGAAGAATGATGTTTGGGATGTTGTCCCAAGACCAGAAGGGAAGTTGGTTGTAACTTCCAAATGGATCTACAAGATCAAGCATGTTGCAAACAGTAGCATAGAAAAATATAAAGCAAGATTTGTTGCTCGTGGTTTCTCCCAGAAAGAAGGAATAGATTATGAAGAAAATTTTGCACTTGTAGCAAGATACACTTCCATCAGATCAGTACTTGCTCTGGCTGCAATGATGAAATGGAAGATACACCAGATGGATGTCAAGACTGCCTTCTTGAATGGTGTAGTGGAAGGGGAAGTGTATGTGGAGTAGCCACTCGGTTTTGAGACACATGACAGGGAGTCTCATGTGTGTAGAAAGCCCTGTACAGTTTGAAACAGGCACCCAGGACATTGTACCACAGAATTGACAGCTTTCTATCCAATTTGGGCTTTACCAAGAGTAAAGCAGATTCCAACCTTTACTACAAGGTTGAGGATGGCAACCAAATGATGCTCCTACTGTATGTAGATGATCTGTTTGTAACATGTATGGATGGGTTGATTGCTGATACGAAGAGGAAGCTTGCTGCCGAGTTTGGAATGAAGGACTTAGGTATGATGCATTATTTCCTAGGCACAGAAGTGTGGCAAAATGCAGATGGAATTTCCATGGGACGAGGGAAATATACGATAGAGATTCTGAAGAGATTCGAGATGATGGACTGCAAGGCCATGAACAAACCTATGGCATCGAACCTGAATCTATTAAGTGATGCTTCATCAGAAGCGGTTGATGCCATGATGTATCATCAGATGATTGGGTCCTTAATGTACCTGATGAACACGAGACTAGATATTTGCTTTACTGTGAACACCTTGAGCCAATTCTTGACATATCCAAGACATGTGCACTTAATTGCTGCAAAGCATATTCTGAGGTACCTGAGGGGTATAGTTGATTATGGGCTCAAGTATGAGGCGAGTCAAAAGATTAACCTGGAGGGTTATGTTGATTCAGATTGGGTAGGTAGTGCCATCGATAGGAAGAGAACTTCAAGGTGTTGCTTCAGTATGGGATCAAGTGTGATCTCTTGGTTTAGCAAGAAGCAATCCTATGTGGAACTGAGTAAAGATGAAGCAGAGTATGTCACAGCTTGTTCAACTAGCTGTGAGGCAGTATGGTTGAGGAAGCTACTATCTGATTTATTCGATCTCCAGTTGGATGCTACTTGTATATATTGCGACAACCAAAGTTGTGTGAAGTTGTTGAAGAACCCGGTGTTCCATGACAATTCGAAGCATATCGACATCAAGTATCACTATATCAGGGATATGGTGCAGAGAGGAGCAGTGAAGCTCCAGTATGTTGCGACGGATGAACAGACAACCGATGTGTTGACGAAGCCATTAGCCAGAGTGAAGTTTGAGTACTTCAGGGAGAAGCTTGGTGTTCTCTAGATTGAGATTTTCCCCAAGGGGAAGTGATGAGTCCATGAGCCTTTCTGACATGGTGATAGGATTGGTTCCTTCCATGGTCAGATGTAAGGGCTAAGCCATTATGTCATGGTGAGAGGATTGGTTCATGCCATGTCATATATGAGTGCTCGCCATTCTGATGTAACTGTAGGATTTGTTCCTACATGATCAGATATAAGGGCTATTGCCATTCTTTGAATGGAGGTACCTAGTCAGTTACCAGGAAAACTTAGTCTAGGACTAAGGGCCATTCTGATATGACTGTGATATGTGTTCTCACATGATCAGATATGAGTGCATGACCATTCTAATGTGATTGAGGGATGTGTTCCCACTTGGTCAGATATAAGGGCTACTGCCATTCTCTGAATGGAGGCACCTGGTCAGTTACCAAGAACCCTCAGTCTAGGAATGAGTGCCTTTCTGACGAGTCAAGGTCAGATGTAAGTGCTATGCCTTTCCACAGATGATAGTAGTTGTGTACTATCATGCTGGTGGATGTGAGTGTTGTGCCTTTCCACAGATGATAGTAGTTGTGTACTGTCATGCTGGTGGATGTGAGTCCTGTGCCTTTCTGACGAGTCGAGGTTAGATGTGAGTGTTGCGCCTTTCTAATGAGTCAAGGTCAGATGTGAGTGCTGTGCCTTTCTGACGAGTTAAGGTCAGATGTGAGTGTTGTGCCTTTTTGACAAGTCAAGGTTAGATGTGAATGCTGAGCCTTTTCACATATGATAGTAGTTGAGTACTGTCACGTTGATGAATGTAAGGGCTATGCCTTTTTGACATGATGTTGGATGTGTTCCTCTCATGGTCAGATGTGAGTGCTGGCCATTCTGAATTAGGGTCAGATATAAGGTCTAAAGAAGACCTACAAGGAGGCTAGGCCTAAAACCAGCATGAAAAAGGGTTGGCTCTGTAGAACTTCTTGTGATGAGAAGAATCATGAGATAGCACCTATGATGATGGCCCGGTGATGATCCAGATCGAGTGATGATTCAGATCCAGTTATGATGTCTCCAAGATGATCTAGATCTAGTGATGATCCAGATCCAGCAGTGATGATCCAAATCCAATGATGATGTCCCAGTGATGATCCATATCCAATGATGATCCAGATCCAGTGATGATCCAGATCCAGTGATGATGATCCATATCCAGTGATGATCCATATCCAAGATGAAGATGACTTGAATATGTAGATGACGAGATGATCCAGAGAAGAAGACCAGTTCTAACAAATTGTGTCAAGAGAATACCTTCCTAGTTAGGAGGAAGTGTTGATGTATATGTAACTTCGGAATGTATTCACTTGTATATTTCATGTATTGTACCTCGATGTTTATTCCGGGAAGTATTTGTAATGTAATTGAGTCATGTCATATCTCGATGTTCCTATCGAGAATTTCTATAATGTAAACAAGTCATTTCAATTCATTGTGGGTAACCCTCCTATTGATCAAGGGTTAAAGTCCCCGCAATTTCGGGGCACTAGGGTTATTAGAATCTCCGAGAGAATTCGGCCCTAGTAGGGTTTTATCAAGTCAAGAATTAGTATAAATAGAGAGCTAGCCTATCTATCTAGAACACACTCACTTACACTCAGTTGTAGTGCATAGCTGAGGAAGAAGAAGACACTGGGGCTAGGAAGAAAGAGGCTACTGCTATCGGGAGATCATCTTATTGTTTTGGGGTTTTACTTTTGGTGCTAATTATATCTATGAGGAAGTTGCGGGGTTTTCTCCATTTATGGTTTCCCTGAGGAAAAACATTGTGTTCATTGTCTCTTGTGTTTGATTGTTGTACTTGTTATTCTCTCAATTAAAGATCCTAACATAATGCTAGCTTGAACGATAAAATCCTAACATTTTCTATATCCTCTGCATCATCTTCTTCTTCAATATAAAGCACTTCTTCATGTACATGACACTCTATAGTCCGTCCACTTAGATCATATTTAACAACATTTGACCAACTCGGTTTCCCTGGAACATCTAAGTAAAAGACCTATTCACATTGGATTGGAAGAACATGGGGATCTATTCCTCGCTCAATCATCCTTGTATTAACCATGGTAAATAAATTATCATGTTCAATAGTAGTTATCTCAAGATCATGTTCATTCATTTGTAACCTATAGAAATTGATGTCGAACAGAACTAATTTGAAGGATCCAAATTCAAACTCAAGTATATCATACAAATGCCCATAGTGTTTATTTTTACTATACTTGTGGATGTATGTCACTCCTAGAGGAAACATTAATGACCTAGAATATTGTAGTTCATCCAAATTTTTAATGTGAAATATACGACCATTGCACTACATAGATTTGTGGTGTTTCAAGTACAATATGCCAAATACGTAAAAAAATGGATTGTGATTAAGAAAAATATTAATATAACTTGTAAAGTATCTACACAAAAGAAATATACCAAACATATTAATATGAGGTAACAAAACTAAATATCCTTGCATGCTTATGTTTCAAACCATATGCTAAATCAATTTCCCTTTTCGTAATATTGGTATCTTGATCAAGTTGAGCTCTTTTAAGCAACATAGACACCACCTCCCATGATAAGATTCCATAGCATTGTCTACATCTTTCAATCCATACCTTCATCCAATCAAGATTGTTTGAAATGTATAAATGTAGATCATCCAACTCTCAATGAACTATATGAAAAAAAAAACACTAATAATTAAATACCATGGTAAAATGTATAATATAAATAAAAAGTATGAAATACCAATAATAAGTATAATATACGCACAATTCCCACAGGGGTGTACACTGACTGGCCCAAGTGTCGTTTAAATGGAGGAATGTTGTAAATAAGGTCTCAAGATCAAATCTCACCCCTACTTATTTGTGTCCCATTCTTGAGGGTTGTGTGGACGCACCTAGGGTTATAGTGGCAATAGACGGGAATGGACCCCGTGTCACGTGAGTACCAGAACTGCCCTGTTACCGATTCCCCCAGTAAAAAAAAAAGTATAATATATGCAAAAACCAGAAGTCTGATGTATTATAAATCTCCACCATCTAATTACCTTTCACTTTACATATTTTACCTTTCCCCAACATGTGCTCCCCTTGAAATTTCTTGATGAAGTTCACATCCAAAATGTATTCGACACTTTCATATCCGATCTTAATGTAGGAAGATATTGAGAAATATACACCATGGATTGACATACCATATATACCTCCACCATAGACCCCTTAGGATGTGCTATTTGTCTAACCAATTTCTTCAATGATTTCAAGTGCCTCTTCATCGTCTACATTGAACTTATGTGTACAAGTCCACACATTTCAATCTCCTCAACTCTGTGTATGAGGTATTTTTCTTGAGCATTGAAGAATGTCAGAGGTAGATACTTTTACATTTCACACATTAGCTGAGGAATCTCTCCTCCAATACTTTATATATTCTTTAAGAATTTATTTTGATGACAAACATCTACAAATGATGCGAGGAAATCACATGTTTAAACAAAAATGTATATGTATATGTATATCTGTGTGTNAGGGGAGGGGAGGAGAAGGGAACATTTAAATTAAAACATGCACGATATCTAGATAAAATTATATACTATTAAAGTTCAGTGGATTGTCACATACCACAAAAATGTGTTATTTCTAAGTCCTCATGAATTGTCCATACAAATATTCCACGGAAATGAAATTTATTTTTCTGTATTTGCCTAGACATGTCATACATAGTGATGCAAACCCATAATTGAAGTAGCTCATGGATAAGACGATCGATTTATACATTCATATGTTTAACTTGGTACTTACCTAATTTTTTGAAAATACACATAATTACTACCATTTATACATATAAGAAAATAAATAAATATAAGATATTATGAAACAAACTATAAGAAAAAGGAAATGTTAGGTTCAAATAAAATTTGTAAACAAATACCTGAAACAATCATTGCCAATATTATGTGCTACTTATTTATTGACATCCAAGGAGGAATTTTATTGTTGATAACAAAAAATGGCCACACTGAAGAAATAGACATGAGCTCACCAAATGGATTAACACCATCATCTACCATTGAAATCCTAACATTACAAGGTTCTTCTTTGAAAACTGTCCATTTTTCCTCAATGTTCCTAATTGTATAGCCACCTATAGGCATTCGAAGAACACCGTCTCAACTTATGTTTCGTGCATGGTAATCCATAAACAATGTTATGTTTTTGCACATAAACAATCACTACAAACATGGAATTATGGGAATGTGACGAACCTTGTGAGGCACCTTTTGTGTTAGTTGATCAGTTTGATACTTGTTGATATGATATTGCAGGGATTATGTTTTCAACGCATATTTTTCCATAATATAATATAGTACAATATAATCATTGGGACATGCATCAATAGCTTGATAGTCCATTCCAATATATTTCATAATGGAAGATAAATCTGTGTATGTGAGAGGAAATATATTTGACTCTGATGATAGAAATTCACCTGACGATTACAACAAAAAAAAAAAATAGTTAATCTAAAGAACATTGATTGTACTAAAATTTGCATTCTTATTTTTCATGACATTAATTAACACAATAAAGAAAAAAAGTATAATTTTATCACAATGAGATGAAACATACCTTAGGAACTGTGGCATACAATTGTTTGACAAACCATTTAAAACCTTTAAGTTCACCAACAATAATGTAGCTGAGAGAATATTTGCTCTTGAGCCTTCCTAAAGTGGTTGTTTTTGCTTGCCAAGTAGAGGTATATCATGAATATCATGAAAGTTGTCATGCTCCGTTTGAGCAAACGTGTCTTGGATCAATATATTTGTCCCATCATCTTCAACTATGTTATTATTATCATCTTCTTCCATAGGATCATTAACATGATCTTCAATATTCACTCCATATTGTTCAGCCTATGCAACATTATATCTACCAGTACTTAGCACATTCTATGATGTCAGACACTTGGGGGGTTGTCTTTATAATTCAAAACAATCAAGCAAATTAGTGTGTATAAAAAATATATGTCAATATCATATTTTTGCAAATAAGATATATATATATAACTTACCAACGGATGGTGTTCATTCCCCCCTTCGATGTGTCCATTTTTCCTACAATGTATTTTATCTCTTTTTATCAAAATTCTTCGTAGTTTGAAGCTCCCATGTTAAACACAAGAGCAATAACATTTTCCATCACCCCTTTCCTTAAACTCCGCCCACAACCTATCAAAAATCCTTTGTTTTTCTTATATGCTAATGTCATCCAACATTATCCAACATTATTTCCTACCAAAATAGAGTGATGTATATCTTATAGAATTAAATGACCATGAAAATCTATTATTAATATCTAATGTAATTGAAAGATAAAATACATATGTTATATGTTCGAGAAAGGGTCCTTATAACCTTTCCAAACTATCACAATTATAGCAAAATTGTCAAAATTTTGATGTTTGTTAACATATTCTTAATCTAAACATTTCTAAAACCATTCCTATTGATATATTAGTCAAGCCTAGCATTGTCAAAAACATCTATATTGGCATGGATTGGTCTCCGAAAAAAATCGTACTATATGCTACTTTTTCAAATAGATTCACGATGTCTTTGACTGGTCATATGAAAAAAGGCCTAGAATTGATCCCAATATTGTTGATCATGATATTAAGACCTATGAAACTTTGGCATAAAATAACACCATCAATCCTAAGAAATATGTCACCATCAACGTTGAAGTTGAAAATATACTAACAGTTGGTTTCATCTATCTCATTCATTTAACCGAATGGGTATCCAATCCTATTCATGTTGATCAGAATTAGGGAACCATTCGCATATGTACTTAATTTAGGGATTTAAACTTATCCTATCCAAAAGACAATTATCCCACACTCTTTATTGATCGTATCATTGATGAGTGTGTTGATAGTGAAGTATTTTCCTTCATGGATCGATTTTCAAGTTTCAAACAAATATAGATTAAGAAGGAAAACCAACGCAAAACAACTTTCATTTTCTCTTGGGGCACTTTTTCATATTAAAAATTTCCTTTTCATCCTTAAAAATTGTGGGGCCACATTCCAAAGGTCCATGTCATTGTGAAAATTAATCCCAATCTTAGATCAATTGAACTCACAAAATTCCTTGAAAAACATGCATAGATCCACTCAAATTGGAGACTGAATTGGTGCATAACGCAAAATTGCATTGCATAAGTTTAAATCATCCAACCTTATAGAGTAATAGTTTTTCCAAATATATAATTACATCATAGATTCGAATTCCTAAGGTGGCAAGTTGAATCCTCACAAAAGCAGGCTTACTAAAAGTCAAAAAAAACCTAGGTGGATAAAACACTTTCCAAACCAATCAAGGAGGTCAAGAATTGGATCAATAGATGGTATTAGATGGTAAGTGATGGAAATTGAATATACTCATGCTTTCATGAGAGAGAAATATCCAGGATGAGTTGTGCAAAAAATAAGGCAAATGCCATGTGACTAGCCTTCACCTTTTTCCTTAAAAGTTGCTTAAAAGCTGTCAAACTCAGGATAAGGTAGGAATGCACACTTACTAAACTAGGAAGTCTACAAATTTGTCAGAATCTTTTCCAAAATCTAATGAAGGTGCTCCTGGAGCCAGTTTAGGCAAGTTTTGAACAAATGGTGCAAGTGGATGCCAACTAGCTAGTGTAGGACCCAGGAAATTAATCAAAAAGATTAATTATTTTATCCTAAGTATGGGAATGGGTTTTTGGTTATTCTAATAACCCATATTAAGACTCACTTACGTGAAATATCATAAATAAATTAGAGATATAGTTCCTAGAAACAAGGCTTAGTCACAGTATACATACTTCTTGTCCATACAAAACAAGGAAAGAGGCAAAAACACAAAGGGGAAAATCCTCCATCAAACATGGACATGAACAAAAAAATTTGAAATCTTGTCTTCAATCAGTCATCACCATATGATCAGATATACCAAATAGTTATTTGATATTGTTGAATTCCTTCTCAGATAATTCTTTGGTGAATATGTATGCAACTTGCTCAAATGATGCGCAATAGTGCAAAGCAATGATCTCATCATGCGCAAGTCCTCTAATGTAGTGCATATGAATATCTATGTGTTTGGTTCGCTGCCTCTATACTGGGTCTATTGAGATTCGAATAGTTCTTTGTTTGTCACAATAAATTATTGTGGAAGTGTCAAATTTGATCCCAAACTCTCTAAGTATTCCTTGCAACCACAAACATTGAGTAGCTGCATTCACAGCTCCTTTGTATTTTTCCTCTATAGAATAAATATCAATGGCACTTTGATTTTTAGTTAACTAGTTTATTGGTCCATCGGCAAGCATAAACAAATATCCATAATTTGATTTTCTATCAGTGTTATCAACTGCCCAATCAAATTCAGTAAAACCAACTAACTCTAGGTCAGATTTTGCAACATAGTGAATCCCATGTATCTTTGTTCCTTACACAAAGTGAAAGATTCTCTTTTATGTCCTCCAATGGATGTCATGTGCTTGATCCATGTGTCTAGATTCCAAACTCACTACATAATAAATAAAAGTTTATGTGTGATTCAAATAGAGCATACAAGTACCTAGTTGCATATACGGTGTGTTGTTTACCAAAGGAGTTGAATTTGCTTGTTCAAGCTTAACTCTTGAAAGGAAAGGAGTGTTTCTTGGATTGAATACTTCATGTTGAACTTGTTTAGAAGGTCTGAAGCATACTATTAGTGATATAAGTCCAATACTACTTAAACTAGAAGCTAGTAAAAATAAAATCTACACCATATCCTAAAGAAATCAAGAGGGGCCAAGAAAATTGAAAAAACACAAGCAATCAAAAAAAGGAATTTGCAAGGCTTCCTTGCAATCAAGTCAAGATCACCTCCTCAAAAGTATAAGAAGAAAAGTAAAAAGAAAGGGAGCATAAAAATAAAAATAAACGAGTAACAGGGGAGTCTACTTGCTAAGGTCGAAAAGGTGAATACCTCATAATATGATCCATTGTGAGGCACATCCCTAATGTACGCACTAGTGGTGAAGTTCACATAGGACTCTTGTCTCCCACATATTGAGTCATTCAATAAGCCCAAGCCAATTTACTTGACCAACCTTTGGACTATCCATCCAAGGAAGAACTAATCCTTGTAAATATTTTTATTTTGATATGGTTTTGGTGTGTTCTTAAACATTAACCACAATAATCCTTATGAAACTTATGCATCATGATCCAAGTTAGATTATATGATGACTAATGTAAACAATCAATTGTGTGAAATTTTTTACTTCAATACATATCAATTCAAATCATTACAGATATCAAAACCCTCCTTCCATAGATATTCATAGATCCAAAACTTCTTTGGCCAAGTTTGACTTTTTCAACAATTTGACTTGGTCAACTAGGCAATTTGACCTACTAAACCAAACTAGAGAGAAAAAAACACTTAATTCATATCATTATGCTATTACATGACTTTGGAAGTTGATTGGATCCTCCACCCTTGGTTACATGCATATTTGGATTAATAGACAATTAATTAGATCTTTCCTAAGCTTTAAATTTAAAAATGTCCAAGTCCAAATTCAATTATTTGGATCAGATTGTAAAGGACATTTTAAGAGGGATTTCAGCTATGGTTTTGATTGATAACGTCTTCAATGGCTCACTGAACATCATAAAAGTCATTTCCACCATGGTTTCATCATTTTTGGATTAATGGGCATTACTAAATCAATTTTATAAAGCTTGACACCCAAGTCTAGCTAATAATTCATATGTTGCAAGAAATAAGAATTTGAGGACTTCATAATGGTGGGTCCCCTATAAACATTAGATGGAAATTACTTGGACCATTAATTGATCACATGTCACATTTTGATGGTCCACATGAGCAAGTTAGCTTTGAGGGGGTACACTTAGCAAAACAGGGAAACATGGTTGGATTAGATCTTCAACACCTTCTTCCACTTGATGGTGGTAATTTCTGAAAATTTTCTATGTGAAAATGCTCTTTTACTTGATGGTGATGAATGCATTTCTAATCTATGCTTTCCATGGTGAATCTTGGTGAATATTTGTAACATTTGAGGTATAATTTTATCTTGTTTTATGCAAGAAAATAGTCATAGTTTGTGGATTACTCTTTGATTAGATAAGAAGTTTGTGTAGATTTGAATTATTTCTTTTACTTTCATTTTCAAATTTGATTTCTTATCCATGCATATGTCTAACTTGTTTGATTGAATCCTAATCATTTAGACTATCTTAACCTCATGTGGACCATTAAAATGTGATCACATGTCACATTTTGATGGTCCACGTGAGCAAGTCATCTTTGAGGGGGTACACTTAGCAAAACATGGAAACATGGTTGGATTAAATCTTCAACAGTTTATCACCTTCTTCCACTTTAGAAAATCAAAATTATTATAAAGCATCTATTCATCATCTTCATGGCATCCAAACCCCACTTTTGGCATTTTTCTTAGCCATACCAAAATAATGAATTCCAGGGGGGGCACATTTGTCCAAGAGGGGCGAATTGTTTTTCTCCAAATCACTCACAACTTGGTATTGCATTCCACGTCATCTATCTAGCATTATGAGGCATTCATCTTGATCCCATTTGGCATCTACTTCAGCATTTTGGAGCCCCGCAATGAGTGGTAAATTTTTAGAGAGCCAAATTAGCCAAGTGGGGTGCACTTGCTAAGTTGAATCCATGGTTTCATAATACCACTTTGTATTTTCCCATGGTATTTGACCCATTATATTGAGGCTCTCATTGTTCTATAAAAGGAACAGAACTCCGCCATTGTGAGGGGTTGAAGTTCTATAATGAGAATACTATAGTAATTTCAGAAATTTTTCTGTGTGCAAATGCTCTTTTACTTGATGGTGATGAATGCATTTATAATATATGCTTTCCATGGTGAGTCTTGGTGAATATTTGTAACATTTGGGGTATAATTTCATCTTGTTTTATGAATGAAAATAGTCATAGTTTGTGGAGTACTCTTTGATTAGATAAGAAGTTTGTCTAGTTTTGAATTATTTCTTTTACTTTCATTTTCAATTTTGATTTCTTATCCATGCATATGTCTAAGTTGTTTGATTGAATCCTAATCATTTAGACTATCTTAACCTATTTGTGTTTTGGGTTGTTTGATTGAGCCAAGCTAAGGTAAGGGTGCCCTCAAAGGACCTTAGTTCGGATTGGTTTGAAGACTGTCATCTAAGTTCTTTGAACTTGCAGATTAACCAACTCTTGCCAATTAGGAAGAGTGATTGACTCCATAGCCCATATATCATCTTGAAGGCACTCGGTCTGAACGATATCTTTCCTTACTTCTTCCACTCATTAATTTTTTAGGAAAAACTTCATTAATCACCATTGCAACTAGTTAGAAAACTGGAAAATATTCTTGGGATTAAATTTTTATAGGGTTTTTGGATGTGAGTAACTATTCAGATTTGAGACACAAGGATTGAAACACTTAAGACAACCAAGATGACAACATTAAAAAAAATATGAACTGAGTAGTTTCCTTTCTTTTTACAATGGTGAATGCTCTATTTTAATATGTTGTTCCTATATATACATCTAAATATTTATCATTTTCAGCAAACGTTAGTTGTGTTGAATGTTTACAATTTATTTACTTGCATCGTGTATTTTGGGAATCAGATATTTCATTTACTTGCTTGATTTATATGCTTACTATTGCTACCATGCATATAATAAACATATCAATATATTTTTATAGCAACACAAACTCTACATATCAACACTTTAGACTTGGTAATCAATTCATATTATATGGTTGCAACTAAGTCATGATTGAACACTTTGAATGATTGATGCCTTGTTCACTCATACTTGGATTTTGTGAATATGCACCTCTATGTCTTAAGGTACAATACAAGCAGTTTGCATTTTTTGAGTTTCATTTGATGATGATACTTATATTTCATGGTATGGTTATTATTAATGTTTAAGCAATATTTCAACATTGGATATTTTGCATACGAGATATTGAGATCTTGTGGGTTTGGGTATAAGATGTGTTATGGTGTTTATAAACAACAACAAGGATCTCTCGTTAGGTGTGTAAAATTACAGCTAGAGACTCATATTGTTTGTGAATACAATTGGTTTGGTTCGTAAGCACAGGTTGTGTCCTAGACATACTAGGGGGCAGTGTTGGTCACTGCTATAATTCATGTTGGTACCCCATACAAGTAGTATCGCAATAGACTTGAACACAAAATTGGACTCCATGTACGTTGAGTGTATCAAAGACCCCCGTAAGGCACCTGAAACCAACCTATCAATCATCATGTCATTGCAGTGCACAAAAGACAACATTCGAGAAGATTACTCTTCACATACTTGTGTAGTTAGATGATGTGACCAAGAGTACATTTGATCATCCATGGTTAGTGCTCTAAGAGATTGGGTCGAACATAATTATTGGACACTACACATAGATCAAAGAGCTACAATGGTATGACACTCCTTTCTATCATAAGCCACAGTCGATGGGATAAATCTTGTGAATAAATTCATATACATCGCTTAAACATTATTATTCATACTTTCCATAATACTTGAATGTTCTTGGTAGTTGCTCATTTATAGAACAATCCTTTTAAATTTACTATGGACTTCATCAAGCTAGGGGATTTGTATTTCAATCATAATTTCTAATAAATCCTTGGCACAATCTTAAAGTGTGTCTTATTCCAACCCTTTGTTAATTTTCTTGGGCACATTGTTCATCTAAAAGCAACTTGACTAGTACTTGCAAAAGCTAGCCTCTGAATATTTAGTACCAGGGAATGTCATGTTGGGGACATCTCTTGTGGTTAGTTTAAGTCTCCTTAGTGACCTAGGATACCTAAAGAGAGAGGACTAAGCATGTGTGGCACTTAGGGGTGGTGCCCTAATAATTTTCCAAGTTAGCATCCGATTAATCCTTGCAATCTAGAGGCTTCTAGGTTGTGCAACAGTAGACAACAAACCTTTGGGTATACAATGAAGGTGCTTGAGAGGAAAATTACTAACATAATCTCTTTAAGGTAGTGTCCCAGTGTTTAAGGATTATCTATAGAAGCAAGGTAAACAATCAACAGTCATAAGCCTGATCTGTGACACATTTCCTGGCAACCATCTTGAGTTGGTAGTTTGCAATTCTTCATGATATATATTGAGTATATCACTTGCAATAGCTCTGAGCCATCCCTCGATGGTATCTTGGAGCACTGTAGCACACTAAAGGTACAGTATTCATACCTAGAATATGCAATGTCGGTGTAGAGAGATCTCCATAACAGAGCATGTTCCTTCATTGGATATTGAGAGTTCCACGAAATAGTTTTTTGTATTTTTGGACCCCTCTTGAAAGAATCTTTTTTCGCTGTTTATTAACACCACAAGAAGTACATGGACATGGGGCTCAAAGTAGGTCACCCAGATTATATACCCCTCTCCCAAGTTAATCATCCATCGTTACAATATCATAGAGCACCATGTCTTGGTTATAATATGGTTTAACCACCTAACCACTAATTTAAATATCCAAATGGTATATTAGTCACATATGTATTAACCACAAACATTAGTGTCTACTAACTTAAATTTGACAGAATACAAAAGATATATTAAATACTATGTTATAGTTCAATGTTTACCTTCATGGGGACTTATTCTTTAGTAATCTTGTACACTAAATTTTACTAGTAAATGACTATTGTGCAAGAGCTTTTTTATGAGCTTTATTCATACGATTTTAGAACTTCAAAAAAAATTGTATGAGTTTTTCTGTTTCATATGGGAATATATTGATAGTTTCTTCTTTAGTTGAATTGAATAGAACATAAATACATTAGTGAGCATATAAATTTTGCATGTCCAATTGTGAGCCTATTTCCAAGAAGTAGGAAAAGTTGTAAGTGGCAGCTTCAATAAACCATGATCCAATTTCCAAGTGGAAGGTTTGTCACCTTGAAAACATGAAACGTTTGAGATTCTACACGACCTCCACATGCTAAATGAAATAAATTGGGAGAACAAACAAATAAAATGAAAATCTTACCTTTAAAGGTCCTTATGAGACAATATAGAAATTGATATCAAGGTGTAGATAAGCTATGAAATTTGCATTACATTCTATATCAAGCAAAATATATTTGGAGTAGAAATATCCCCAAAAATTATAGTAAAATGCTTAAAATGTCATAATAAGATGCCGGATTATAGCAGAGATCACAAATATTATAATTAGTTTACAGGGACTCCAGAACATTTGCCTTGTAGTTTGATTTGCTTTATTTCAATAAATTAGCAATTACACAAAGGATTCCACCATTTCAGCAGTAATTTTGGAGGCCTACAAATAGTATCCAGAATCACACTAATATAGCTACATGGGACCCTCACTCTGAATATTTATACCTTTTGAGACAACAATACCAATAGATTCAATTCCAAAATATCATTCTTCAAAGTAGCAAAAATCCATACTGGCATTTTAAGTAAACTTTTTGTAAATGAAAAACTTTAAAAGAACAGAACTACTTTGTTGCAGTAAAACATGCTCGACTACTGATGAACTGCTTCCCATGAATTCGCTTCAATCTAGTCAAATGCAATTGGACTAATATATGGCTGAGAAATTCCAAAGGAATCAACCAGAGACAGAGCATGTGGTCGTAGTTCATTACACAACCTTGCAATTTCTTTCCAGATCATTTGAGATTGTTGTGGTGATAAATATCCATACCTGTGATTGGCACGTCAAAGATGTACATATTATCAATTGCAGTTATTAATAGCATTGACAAAATCAATAAAAAATCTCACAGATCTAATCACTGCTCCATAACAAAAGCCTAAAATTTGACATGTGAATAAATTAGAGAAAGAATGAAGTTAGCAGGCCTTTGAACACTAGCTTTTGTGATTTCCAAAGGAACTTGACAAACAAAATGAACCTATAAGAAGGTTTTGAAGAACACAAAAAGCTCAATATTTGGTAGTTTATTTGTGTACCTAAGGAATGAAATATCTTCCTCGAGGGTGATCAAAGCATAAATGGTCCTCAAAAGTCCTAGAATATCCTACAAACCAAAATGTAGAGCCAGAGCAATAAGAAGAAAGGTGATAAGGTGAAGACAATTTTTTGACTTCCACACTTGTTGAAATGAGATTGGCCGAACATAATCAAAGGAAAACCGTCTTTTAAATATTGACTTAAATTTCAGTTCAACACACCTTCATAGAACCAGCAGCAAGTTTTGTCTCAGCCAAGAAGAAAGAATCTAATACTGCTCGTTCAGAGAATGCTCTACCCAAGTCCTCTGCCAATTCATAGCTCTAATGATCAAATATTCCATTTCATTAGATACAGCACTAATAAAAGAAATGCCAGTTATTTTTCAAATTGGCAGATATCACATACCATGGTGAAAGCAACTGCTGTCGTTGTGCCAGTTAGATAATAATGACTCATTAGGGATTCCTACAGTTTCGGGATTAGGTTGGGGGTAGCTGGAGGAAGTTGAGATATTTTCTCAACTTCTCCCACAAGAAGTGGAGTTAGTTGGATCTCACTCCAACTATATATATATGTGATGTATGTGTGTATGATTAAGTAATATACAAGTTATTATTGTGTGTGAATCCGTTGCAATGGTTGATCTCCATATTTCTGACTTGGTATCAGAGCAAGGACATCCTTGACTCTCTCACGAGAGGGGTTGGAATATGAGAGATTGAGAACAGATATGATTCTCTGTACATAGGTGTGTGAGAGTAGATTTCTTTTGTGTGAAGTTTTTGTGTGACTATGTGATTAGTTTGCCTGCGCTGCCTCTGTCTAGTGTGGATCCTGCCTAAATAAGAAGCTGTCGATTCAAAGCTGTTGAACTCTATTCGTTGGAATTGCACGAGAGAGTTGCTGTAGAAAGGAGTTGTCTGCCGTGAAGAGCTAGAGGGAGACTGCTGTTGCGCAGAACGAAACTGTCGATTGATCCCAGGAGCTGTTGTATGCTGACGACAATCTGTTGGGTTGCGTGTAGAAGTCACCTTCCTGTATCAGAGAGAGGAGCTGCAGTTGTGTGCTACCGCTACTTGTGAGATTGCTATGACGGACAGAGCCGTCTGTGTATGAGAAGAGCCGTCTATGTATGACCTATTTGTTAAACCATTGTAGCTTGTTTACAAGACGAAGACCTGAATTTTGAGCATCTTTATTTTCTTCTGCCATTAGCGAAGCTGCACTCAGTGCTATATGGAACAGACATGGCGTCCTTGACATTGAAGGCCAATTCTACCATGAAAGCCGAATCATTGTTTTTTCTTCTTGCTTGGCACTCCAAAAGTACTATGATCCGCTGATGATTGAAGTAAGAAATTCATCAGGAAAAGCTTCTCAGCGAATTTTATCTACAAGAACTATTGCAGATTTGTTGATTTGAATGGGTTCAGATTTGTGTGTTTGTTCATGTGTATAGATGTGGTTTCCTATGTAATGTTGTAGTATGTTATTATTCTTATTGTCCAAGTGTAGTGTGCAAAAATCAAATGATGCAGAACCATAAAGAACAGGCCAATTAAGCTTTATGCTGATGTGACCCGTCGTGCTCCGGGAGCATTAGTACAGGTTATTTTGTGTTAAGAGGTTTAGTTGTGAAATTGACTACTGAAAACATTTTGTACCTAGATCACTGTCCTATCTTACTGTCAAAATTTTCTCTTCGGGGGGGATTTCACAGATGGAAGTGTATCCATAAAATGGTTCATTATCAATATTGTCCTTCGGGAGGTCGAGAAGCGTCAATTGTACAAAGAACGTCAAAGATGGTCGGAAGCAGTTGTATCTGTGTTGTATGAAGTGGTAGCTCGAAGATGATGGGAGAGAAAGAGCGTGTCTATGAAGTTCAGAGATGGGTGTAAATGCGTATGAAGACCAGATCAGACAGAAATCTATGTTGTTATTTGAGAATTATAATATGTGGTTTATTTGTAATGTAGTCATTAAGGGGGGCAGTTAGATAATAATGACTCATTGGGGATTCCTACAGTTTAGGGATTAGGTTGGGGGTAGCTGGAGGAAGTTGAGATATTTTCTCAACTTCTCCCACAAGAAGTGGAGTTAGTTGGATCTCACTCCAACTATATATATATGTGATGTATGTGTGTATGATTAAGTAATATACAAGTTATTATTGTGTGTGAATCCGTTGCAATGGCTGATCTCCATATTTCTGACTGTGCCTTGAGAGAAAAGTTGAGATATCTCTGTTGCCAAACGTTCCAATAGAACACGCTCCCTCAAATGGAATATATCCATCTGCACTACCTATATGTACTAGTAAATCCCTAATTTGAGATAGCACAAACCTGAAATATCCAAGCTCCAACATGCAAAAAAATACATTTACAGCTTGAAAATATTAACGAAAGCGAAAGAAACAGAGATACTAAAAGAAAAGACTCACTTGGAACTCAATATTTCGCAATGTAGACGAATCGAGTATAGCTAGAATTACAGGCCAATCATTATTCATGTGCTCTAGGCCCAAACCCTTGAATGGTTTTTACTTCTTATGAGCAGCAAAATATTCTGAAAATAGTGCTTTACTCACTGGAAGCAGAAAAGAATGACCTCTGTTAGCACCAGTTCTAGTATCTTCCCTAAATATATTTGTCCCAGTAAATTAAGTTTAAAAAGGAACAATTCAGATGTTTTGGATGTGTCAGCCTCTTTGCCAAGGGGACTATGTAGAAATATCCATGTGCATTGTGAAGACTACCGATGTTGATTTGTCCCACAATCAAGTTGTTTGTCCAAACAAAATGGCTAAATGACTAGAGCTCAGGAAAGTAAACAGTAGCCTGACATGACAGAGCATGATGCTACATATTACCTAATCGACGCTCTTCCAACCACCCTTACCCTTACCCTCACCTGGGTGCAACATGCCGCAGCAACAACATATTCGGCCTCTGTCGTGGAGAGTGAAATGGAAGATTGTTTTTTACTTAACCATGAAACCAAACAATTTCCTAAGAAGAATATTGCTCCACTAGTACTTTTTCGATCATCAACACTTCCTGCCCAATCTGCATCAAGAAATGCATTTAACATGAATTCTTGACTTTTTGAGTATCATAACCCATACTCCATAGTACCTTTCAAATATTTGAAAATTATTTTTACTGCCGTTACATGCATTTTTTGGGGGCTTGACTGGAACCTAACAACCAAACCTACAGCTTGCATCACATCTGGTCTTGTAGCTGTCACATATAGCAGGCTTCCTATCATGGATCTATACATGGTATGGTCCACTTCCAATGTCACATACCCCAATTTTGTAAAATAATGTTATTTGTTTTAAATTGATTCCTAAGACATTATGTTAAATTTAGTGCTAAGTTGAAACTGATGACTCAGTAGAGTCAAAAGATGTGGAATGTAATTCTGAATATTTTATTTTTAATAAATAAAAAGTGGAGACAATAGCTTGGGAGAGCTATTAATAAGATTGCTACTGGTCAAACTGGTTGAAGGAACTTGGTGGAGAGCAAAAGACAAGTGGCGGCATCCTCAAACACTTCCTATGTTGTAGGTGGCAACTTCCCTACATTTGGGGTCACGATCCCCCAAGAAAGTGGGATCAGAGTAGGTGGCTCAATTAATGACAACTAACCCAAAAATACCTAGGTAATCTTTTAAAAGTACCCAATGTAGAGAGCTGAGGCTACTCATATATTTTCCAAGAGAAGAATCATTCAGGTGGAATGCACTTCAAGGAATTCATTGGGAAAAAGGGAAAACTGTAAGGAAGGTGTTTGAGAGATAAACTACAGTAACTTGATCTGATACAGCTCGCTAGTTGAGAGAATTGACTGGCAAGTTCAGGATTGGTATTGAGTCTCACGACTAGTACTTGGTTATTTGCTTCACCTAGTTCCAGCCAGGGAGACCAGAGCAGGTTCGGGGGTCCTGAGGAGTCATTGTTTGAGCGCTCTCCAAGAGTTGGTAGGGAGGAACGGACTCCCATTGCTGTTGTCAACCAAGATTTAAGAACATTTTTTGCTATTTATTAGTTTCTGTGTTATTATCTGTGTGTGATTGAATGATGCACTTGCAGTTTATAGTGTAAAAACTCAGAGGATAAAATATCTTAGCTTGTTTAGTAATGGAATTATTCTTAATAAGAAACAAACCCTACCTGTCTTTTTCCACATCTGGAGTAATCCAGATCATACTCTAGCACAGGTGGTGCATTTAAATGAAGATAGTATGATGTAAATTTAAAATAAGATGTTAGCTTGAATTATGAAAATGATTTCTTTTATTTGTTATCAGAAGAAATAGTATTCTGTACACGGAGTAGGGTTAGACCTAGACTATGAAGGTCAAATTATTAGTAAAAGGAAAAGAAGCTATATCATTATATTAACAGTAATATGTTTTGGTAGATAAACAGTTCTCTATACAGCGTTCATTTCAGTAACCTTATTAGTTATTTTAAAACCAAAAGAAAAGAATATAATAGTTAAAATAGAGTAGGGTTAGGCTAAATAAAAATGCTTTTTAACTCTACAGATTATTTCTTTCCAATTTAGGATAAATAACTACTGTATGTATAGCAACTAAACTGTGAGTAAGAATAGATAAATCTTAATTTAATTCTACAGACAAACTAGTTGCTTTCAAGTTTTACTTATGGCTGGTAATGAAATTAATTCATTTATTTTTATCTAGCTGAGCTTAAACAAGATCTACAGCTACCAACCTATCTTTTATAAAATTTTAACAAATACTATAATATATTTTACAGGATAGAACATAGATAGTTTGTTATTTCTTTTATTTTATAAATACTAATATTATAACATAAATAGGATAATATAGAATATTGGAGGGACCTCTTATAAATTATTTAGTACAGGGAGCATAAAAATACAACAACAAAATGCTTCCTCATTATTCTTCTATAAATAAACTATATATAAAGAGAATGTATATAATTATAGGAACGGTATTTCTTTGTAGGTAAAACAACACTCATATCCCATTATAATAAATATCAAGTAATTATAAATTACGTACTTAAAAGATGTAACTAATAGTTACATAAATATAACATTAAGAATATTAAATTACTTAATTTCTGAAGATTAACAATTATAAAAACAATATTAAAAACTTTATTAAAGTAGCGTGAATCGAAGTAAGATAATGTAAAAATTAATGTACAGATATCCTAGTAGGTAACATTTAGATAATATTGCAGGGTAAAATTTAAATGCAATAACCTGCAGGAAATAAACTAACAGAATATAAACATGCTCGACTCACCGAGCTTAAACACCCATAAAACCATATAAGTAATAACCAAATAAGTTACAGTATTACTTTGTAAACCAAAGATAAATTAAAGAAACAGTAAGTACATTTTTCATATCTCCAAGTAACGGTAAAACCCTAATATCTCAAAATTTACAACATAAGTGTAAAACCAAAGAGTTTAAGCTCTTCCAATGCCTCTTGGCTTCAAACAAAATTAACAGAGTAAGGCTTTACCAGCCTTCTTTCATATTTACATTTATATACAAGTAAACAGATCGAAAAAATCAAAATTTTATAGTCACGGCCTAAGCCTGAAGCCCCGCATAAAGCAAGGGTTTAACATCAACAAACAAACAGCGAACCAACTTAACCCAGGTAAACCAAAACCACGAGGGTTTTGCAGGTTACGGCGACCAACCATCGAATGTCCCATAAGGGATTGAACAAGGACGAACTACCATGGGGTATCCAAGGCTTACCCATGAGCAAGCGGTTGTCCTAGCCATGCACCAACCACGCAGATGATCAAGCTGACACCTGTGTATCAACAACACCCACGATTTTATCATTATCTTGCATCTATGAAAGCAGAGTGGTAATGCAACAGAATAATAAAGAATTAACAAAATATCCATAATAAAATCTTACCTAAAACTTCAAGGAAATGTAACCACCACAAGCAGAAGCGCTGCCAACAGCGTAAAGAGAAATAAACCCTTCATCAGTTGCAATAAAAGAGGGATTACTAACACAGTATCGACCAACAAAAACCAAGAGATTCAGCAACAGGCCAAGCAAGTAAAAACGCTTGGGCTGTCACTTTATTCCAGCCAAAGAAACCACTCAGCGGTGAAACCCTAAGACCTAATAAATCTTACGATGTGAAGCCACGATCCCACTACTAAGCCAAAGAAATTGGGACTACACATTCTGGTAAGTTCTGAACTGAGCAAGCATTGAAAGCTGAAACCCTGGAAGATATCAACCAACCCAGTCCAGGTAACGGAGGTTTCCTATTACGGCTCTTTTCTCTCAATTTCCAAGGCAGGTTTACGAAGGGCAAAAGACAAGAAGCAAGTTACGAGACTGTCATTCAAACTAGTTGCAGGGATCGGCATGGAGGTCGAAATGCAATAGCAGAGCAGCCGGAGACTGATAACGATGGAGGAATGTTAAGTTAGGGTTCGGCAATGCTCAATTTAACCACTTAACACTTAGTTGTGATGAGTCCACGTACTCATTGAAATTATTTGCATGCAGTGGGTGAAATCGTATAGTCTTGGCGTGTTGTCGACGTGCAATCAACAAACAAATTATTGTTCTAATCACTTGGAGATCTCGAAACTTCTATAAGGTTCGATACCCCGAATTCAACCTAGTCGGCACAGTGGAGTAAACATTATAACATTAGTATAAAGCTAGATCTTAAACTTATCAAAGGTGTGTTGAATAATACAACCCATCATTTTACAAATATGATAAACATTCAACCAACAATTATAAATCTTAGATCAAGGTTAAACCATATTTTCACTATGGCGTGGTCCATTTCATGACCCTTTAGTTTATGCTTTGCAAAGTAGTCTTTTAACAAACTATTATAATGATGGCAAGGGTTATGCCACTAATCATTTAACAAAAGATTCATCAATATAAAAGTTATGCCTTAAAGCTCATCAAGGGCGGGATCAATATTACTACCCATTATAATACTAACATATTATTCATTCTTTCAATGGTTATAAATCCATTAAGGATATGCCTTTTACTATTTATAAAATGAGTTCATGAAACCTTCATATAATAAGATACCCAATTTGCTAGAATTATTCTAGTCATGCATTGGAGTATTTACTTATATATAAACTATTAAGTTTACAACAAAAAAGTGTGATAAGCATTATAGTATCCTTCAGGTTTGACAATAGGTAACCTTTGATGACTTAATATCATTAACTGAACAAAATCTTCCAAATAAGTTAAGTGTAAAAGAGTTAAGTTTATCGACACTAACTTATTCCCTTTTTGATAGCAGTATGCAATTAAATAGTTCCTTAAAACTTCAAAGCCTTGGGAGTTGGAATATTAGTACATAAACTCATTATCAATGTACATTAAGTTCATATCACAAGCAGTAACCAAATCTATCATGACGTAAATGGTATTTGTTCACAATTTAAATTAGATCCTTAGCGTAATAACCCTACCATCTTTGTTCTATGTGTATGGAAATATCAAAGGCGTTACACATACGACAACTATGGTAAGCATTGATAAACATCGAAGAGTTTAATACGCAATAAAAACTATAAATTACAACTAGAGAGAGAAAGCAACTGTCACCAATACTGATAAAACTGAATCTCGTTTCCATGGCGTCTTTAAAAGAATAATGATTTAATGGTTTTACCTCATAAGGCATTTGAAATTGAATAGCATTTATATTCTTTTACTGAGCTATTATTTTTGCAATGAACATATATTTGTATGCGTAATGATTATTGACAAGCAGCACCGGATCTTTCTTACCTGTAAATCTATAAGAGCAGGTAAACTTTCTGCGTTAGCTCAAAAGCTAAGAAATCCCAGAATACCAAGACAGTTCCACCTTGTGGTCACAAAGAAAAACAAGTCATTAAACTGAAAAAGAATTATTCTTTAACATAAACATAATCAAGTAGATAATTCAGATTATGAAATCATTAACATAAAACTAATTAAAACAATTAGTTGACTGCACTAATGAAATTTATCTGTATTTTCAAAATTTTAAATTTTTCAAAAAAATTGGGGTTCTAACATGTGGTATCAGATCACAAGGTTCAAACACTAGGCCTTGATGCAGCCCAACTAGCTTTCATAGAACAGTAAATTAAAATAATATGCTAACATATATTTTGTTTTATGTTAAGAACATAAAATTTCGTTTTTCTAAAGTTTAACAGGCAGGTATGGAAAATATGGGAGAGTATGCATAGGAGGAGTCTCCAGATACAGAAACAAGAAATTTTCCCAAAGAACCTATATTAGAAGGTGTGACTGCTAACTCCTCGGAGCTGTTATAGACCGTAAAATATTTAAAAACTGAAATGGAATCAGTAAAGAGGGAGAATGAGAGGATTTTGAAGGCTCAGGAAGAATTGAACCAAATTTTAATAGAAAAATTTCAAACTGAAGGAAGGAGTAGAAGGTCAGAATCTGAGGATGTTAGTCATCAAAGAAAATCCAAAAAGATGAAGCTTGCAAAAACTGAAAGTAGTTCAACATCTGAAGGGTTTGGTGAACAACAAAGTTACCATACTACTACTAACAGTAGTGAAGAGGATTTGTATGACAGAAAGAAGAAATACAGACCATATATATAATTAAAAAGATAAAACCCCCAACTTTTAATGGAGAGACTGAGAAGGGGGAGGAAGCAGAGTCTTGGTTGTCCGAGATGAAGAAGTACTTTCATATATATAATTACTCAAATCAGTTAAAAGCAAGGATGGCAATATATAACCTCTCAGGAAAAGCTGACATATGGTGGCAAGACCTGAAGAGAGTCAAGGGTATAAGAGAAAAAGAAGTTAATTGGAGTACCTTTAAAAGGTATTTCAAAAAGAAATTTCTGTCTGAGCAGTATTACGAGGAAAGAGCTAAAGAGTTTTATGAATCGAAGTTAGGTTCAATAACAATGAAGGATTTGAACAGCAAATTCTTAAGTTTACTTAGGTATGTACCCTACCTAGTAGATGAGAAACCAAAAGTACAGCGATTTCTTAGCTGCCTACCGTATCATATTAAAGACAGAATTGAATATGATAACCTGAAGACTTTGGAGGAAGCTATGAGGAAAGCTAACTTTTGTTTTGAGCAAAACTGGAAGAAAGAAGGCTTGGCCAATTGGAAGGCTAAGAAAAATAACAATCAGCCTGAATTTAAGAAGAAGGAATTTGTACCTCACAGAAATTTCAAGAATAATAAGACCAAAAATTATTCTAACAACAAGAGTTTCCAGGGAAATAGGAATGGTACTTCCAACAATTCGAATAATTTTAAGGGCAAGGAAACTGCAAATAACCATGGAAATTTTACCAAGAGTTTTGAATGTAAAGAGCCTGTTAAGTGCTGGGAATGTAATGGCCCACACTATGCCTCGGTCTGCCCAAACCGGAAAAAGACTGTCAGCAATATTCATACTGTACAGGAGGAGATGACCATTGGGGAACTAATAAGGAGCATGCCCAAAACTAACGCGGCTTTGGAGAACCGCCAAGCTGATTATCAGACTTCCATGGTGGAGGTAGAAGGTATGATTAATCAGACCCCTGTAACCATTTTAATCGATCCAGGAGCTAGTCTCAGTTATATTGCACCTCAGATAGTGGAAAAATGTAAGTTGTCTGTCGATAAGTTCGAGAATTCTTAGTTAGTTCAATTAGCCACTTGGGCTAAAAGAAAAGTAACTTGTTTTGTGAAAGAATGTGCTTTACTTATGGATGAATTTAAAACTGTAGTTAAGCTTAATGTTTTGCCACTTGGCTCATATGATTTGTTGATTGGTATGGACTGGTTAGAACAGCATAAAGTAATTTTAAACTGTTACGATAAAACTTTTACATGCATAAATAGTGATGAACAACCAGTAAAGGTTAAGGGTATTCCTAGAAAAAATATAGTAAGGCAGATTTCTGCTTTACAACTTAAGAGAGCTGTTAGAAAAAGATGTAAAGCCTATGCAGTAACTATTACAGATAAGGAAGATAAAACTAAAACAGATAAGTTAAAAATAGAAAATATTCATGTTTTAAAAGAATATACTGATGTATTCCCAGAAGAAATTATAGAATTACCTCCAAGAAGGGAATTGGATTTTACCATTGAACTGGTACCAAGTGCGGTACCTAGTTCAAAGGCCCCTTATCGAATGAACATTTTGGAACTTAATGAGTTAAAATCACAATTAAAGGAGTTAATTGATAAAAAGTACATTCGACCTAGTGTGTCTCCCTGGGAGGCACCGGTCATCTTTGTTAAAAAGAAAGATGGAACTATGCGATTATGCATAGACTACCGTCAGCTAAACAAGATGACTATTAAAAATAGATATCCTTTGCTCCGCATAGATGATCTGTTTGATCAACTACATGGAGCCACGGTATTTTCAAAGATAGATTTGAGGTCAGGATATCATCAAGTAAGAATTAAAGATGAAGATATCTTTAAGACAGCCTTTAGAACAAGATATGGACACTATGAATTTGTCGTAATGCCATTCGGGCTTACTAACGCCCTAGTTGTCTTTATGTGCTTAATGAACAATATAATGCATAAGTATTTAGATAAGTTTGTGATCGTGTTTATCGACAACATCTTAATCTACTCAAAAACAGAAGAGGAACATTAAGAACACCTAAAAATTATTTTGAAAAAGTTGCAAGAACATCAACTCTTCGTGAAGTTTAGTAAGTGTGACTTCTTTAAGGATAAAATTCAGTATCTAGGTGACGTAGTGACCAAGGAAGGAATTTCTGTAGATCTTGAAAAGATATGGGCAATCAAAGATTGGTTGGTTCCTAAAGATGTAACGGATGTTAAGTCATTCATGGGAATTACCGGTTATTACCAGAGGTTCATTGAAGGCTTTTCAAGAATAGAAAATCCGATAACTTCCTTGCAAAAGAAAGGAAAGAAATTTGACTGGAACCTAAAGTGTGAAAAAAATTTTAAGAAGTTAAAAACTCTATTAACTAGTGCACCTATTCTAAGAATAGCAGATCCTAATAAAGATTTTGTAGTGTGCACTGATGCCTGTAATGATGGCTTAGGCGGTGTTCTAACTCAAGAAGGGTATGTCATTGCCTATGATTTTAGAAAGTTAAAAATTCAGGAAAAGAATTACGCAACTTATGATCTAGAACTAGTAGTTGTAATACACGCCTTAAAAATGTGGCGACATCATTTAATTGGAAAAAAATTTATTTTAATGACTGATAATAAAGGACTAAAATATCTTCTAGATTAGCCTAATTTAAACGCTAGACAAGCTAGGTGGTTAGCTTTTTTAAGCGAATATGACTTTGAAATCCAGCATATAAAGGGTAAGAAAAATAAGGTGGCTGATGCATTAAGCAGAAACACAAAGTTGAACTTTACAACAGCAATCGGCACTTACGTTTCAAATTTAAATGAACAGCTTAAAGAAGGGGTAAAACAAGATGAAATTTATCAGAAATTGCAAATTACAGCTAAGGAAGAACTTACAGAAAGCTTAATAAAAGGTTACAGTTTAGATGAAAATGAATTTGTATTATTTAAAGATAAACTGTATGTACCTAATGTACCTAAGGTTAAGTTGTTAATTCTGGACGAAGTCCATAAAACACCATATTCAGGACACCCAGGTTATCAAAAGACTATAACCATGCTAAGAAAAGAATATTCTTGGACAAATTTGAAAGCTGAAGTAGCTGAATACATTGCAAGGTGTTTAGAATGTCAACAGGTGAAAACTGAACACCAACACCCAGCTGGTTTACTACAACCTTTACCTATTCCTAGCTGGAAATGGGAAGTGATTAGCTTAGATTTTATTACTGGACTGCCTAGAAATCAGAATCAAAATGACTCTATTATGGTAGTGGTTGATAAGTTAAGCAAGGCAGCACATTTTATACCTGTTAAAACTACTTACAAAGCTTCCAATATAGCTGATATCTTCCTAAAGTAGATCTTTCTATTACATGGAGTACCGAAAGTTATAATCTCAGACAGAGATCCTAAGTTTACAGGAAACTTTTGGAAGTCCTTGTTTAAAGGATTAAATACAACATTGAATTTCAGTACTTCCTTCCATCCTCAAACAGATGGACAAACTAAAAGAGTAAATCAGGTACTAGAGGATTTATTGAGAATGTATGTGAAAGATCAGTCAGGTAAGTGGAAAGATTATTTACATCTAGCAGAGTTTTCTTATAATAATAACTATCATTCATCCGCTAAATTTAGTCCATTTGAAATTTTATATGGACGCAAATGCAACACTCCTATCCCTTGGAATAATCCAGTAGATAGATTGGTGTTAGGTCCAGAATTGTTGAAAGAAATGGAAGAGATTGTGAAGCAAGTGCAGGGAAATCTAAAGGTGGCACATGATCGGCAAAAAAGTCAAGCAGACTTGAAAAGAACTCCCAAGGAGTTCTAGGTAGGTGAGCATGTGTTCATCAAGGTAAGGCCAAAGAAAAGCTCTCTAAGACTGGGGATTTGTGCAAAGTTGGCACCACGTTACTGTGGTCCGTTTGAAATTTTGTCTAGGATTGGTCAAATTGCTTATCAACTAGCATTACCACCTAAATTGAAAGTACATAATGTTTTTCATATCTCTGTTTTAAAGAAATATGTTCATGATGCTGCTCATGTGGTTGATTGGAATGTTGTACAGGTGGAACCAGAAGGAGAAATTTTGGTGGAACCGGACCGTATCCTCGGGAGGATGAAAATTACACTTCAGAACTGCACCATTGGACAGGTGAAGGTGCAATGGAAGCACCTTAGTCTTGAAGAAGCCACCTAGGAACTGGAAAGTAAGATGCGAGAAGCATACCCAAATATGTTCCGGGGGACTTCGGAGGATGAGGAATAAGTAACATCAAGGATGATGTTATATTTTAAGGGGGTGTGTATGTCACATACCCCAATTTTGTAAAATAATGTTATTTGTTTTAAATTGATTCCTAAGACATTATGTTAAATTTAATGCTAAGTTGAAAATGATGACTCAGCAGAGTCAAAAGATGTGGAATGTAATTTTGAATATTTTATTTTTAATAAATAAAAAGTGGAAACAACAGCTTGGGAGAGCTGTTAATAAGAGTGTTACTGGTCAAACTGGTGGAAGGAACTAGGTGGAGAGCAAAAGACAAATGGCAGCATCCTCAAACACTTCCTATGTTGCAGGTGGAAACTTCCCTACATTTGTGGTCATGATCCCCCAAGAAAGTGGGATCAGAGCAGGTGGCTCAATTAATGACAACTAACCCAAAAAGACCTAGGCAATCTTTTAAAAGTACCCAATGTAGAGAGCTGAGGCTGCTCAGATATTTTCCAAGAGAAGAATCATTCGAGTGGAATGCACTTCAAGGAATTCATTGGAAAAAAGGGAAAACTATAAGGAAGGTGTTTGAGAGATAAACTACAGTAACTTGAACTGATACAACTTACTAGCTGAGAGATTTGACTGACAAGTTCAGGATTGGTATTGAGTCTCGGGACTAGTACTTGGTTATTTGCTTCACCTAGTTCCAGCCAGGGAGACCAGAGCAAGCTCGGGGGTCCTGAGGAGTCGTTGTTTGAGTGCTCTCGAGGAGTTGGTAGGGAGGAATGGCCTCCCATTGTTGTTGTCGACCAAGCTTTAAGAACAGTTTCTGCTATTTATTAGTTTCTGTGTTATTATCTGTGTGTGATTGAATGATGCACTTGCAGTTTATAGTGTAAAAACTCAGAGGATATAATATCTTAGCTTGTTTAGTAATGGAATTGGAATTATTCTTAATGAGAAACAAACCCTACCTGTGTTTTTCTCCATCTGGAGTAATCCAGATTCGTACTCTAGCATGGGTGCTGTATTTAAATGAAGATAGTATGATGTAAATTTAAAATAATATGTTAGCTTGAATTATGAAAATGATTTCTTTTATTTTTTATCAGAAGAAACAGTATTCTGTACAAGGAGTAGGGTTAGACCTAGACTTTGAAGGTTAGATTATTAGTAAAAGGAAAAGAAGCTATATCACTATATTAACAGTAATATGTTTTGGTAGATAAACAGTTCTCTATATAGCATTCATTTCAGTAACCTTATTATTTATTTTGAAACCAAAAGAAAAGAATATAATAGTTAAAATAGAGTAGGGTTAGGCTAAATAAAAATACTTTTTAACTCTAAAGTTTATTTCTTTCCAATTTAGGATAATTAATTACTGTATGTATAGCAACTAAACTGTGAGTAAGAATAGATAAACCTTAATTTAATTCTACAGACAAACTAGTTGCTTTCAGGTTTTACTTATGCCTGGTAATGAAATTAATTCATTCATTTTTATCTAGCTGAGCTTAAACAAGATCTACAGCTACCAACCTATCTTTTATAAAAATTTAACAAATACTATAATATATTTTACAGGATAGAACATAGATAGTTTGTTATTTCTTTTATTTTATAAATACTAATATTATAACATAAATAGGATAATATAGAATACTGGAGGGACCTCTTATAAATTATTAAGTACAGGGAGCATAAGAATACAACAACAAAATGCTTCTTCGTTATACTTCTATAAATAAACTATATATAAAGAGAATGTATATAATTATAGGAACAGTATTTGTTTGTAGGTAAAACAACACTCATATCCCATTATAATAAATATCGAGTAATTATAAATTACGTACTTAAAAGATGTAACTAATAGTTACTTAAATATAACATTAAGAATATTAAATTACTTAATTTCTGAAGATTAACAATTATAAAAACAATATTAAAAAATTTATTAAAGTAGCGTGAATCAAAGTAAGATAATGTAAAAATTAATGTACAGATGTAACATTTAAATAATATTGCAGGGTAAAATTTAAATGCAATAACCTGCAAGAAATAAACTGACAGAGTATAAACATGCTTGACTCACTGAGCTTAAACACCCATAAAACCATATAAGTAATAACCAAACAAGTTACAGTGTTACTTTGTAAACCAAAGATAAATTAAAGAAACAGTAAGTACATTTTTCATATCGCCAAATAAGGGTAAAACCCTAATATCTCAAAATTTACAACATAAGTGTAAAACCAAAGAGTTTAAGCTCTTCCAATGCCTCTCGGCTTCAAACAATATTAACAGAGTAAGGCTTTACCAGCCTTCTTTCATATTTACATTTACATACAAGTAAACATATCAAAAAAATCAAAATTTTACAGTCGCGACCTAAGCCGGAAGCCCCGCATAAAGCAAGGGTATAACATCAACAAACAACAAGCGAACCAACTTAACCCAGGTAAGCCAAAACCACGATGGTTTTGCAGGCCACGACGACCAACCATCGAATGTCCCATAAGGGACTGAACAAGGACGAACTGCCATGGGGTATCCAAGGCTTACCCGTGAGCAAACGGTTGTCATAGCCATGCACCAACCACGCGGATGGTCAAGCCGACACTTGTGTATCAACAACACCCACGATTTTATCAGTATCTTGCATCTATGAAAGCAGAGTGGTAATGCAACAGAAGAATAAAGAATTAACAAAATATCCATAATAAAATCTTACCTAAAACTTCAAGGAAATGTAACCACCCACGATCAGAAGCGCTTCCAACGGCGTAAAGAGAAATAAACCCTTCGTCAACTGCAAGAAAAGAGGGATTACTAACACAATATCGACCAACAACAACCAAGAGATGCAGCAACAGGCCAAGCAGGTAAAAACGCTTGGGCCATCACTTTATTCCAGCCAAAGAAACCACTCAGGGGTGAAACCCTAAGACCCAATAAATCTTACGATGTGAAGCCACGACCCCACTACTGAGCCAAATAAATTGGGACTACACAGTTTGGTAAGTTATGAACTGAGCAAGTGGTGAAAGCTGAAACCCCGGAAGATATCAACCAACCCAGTCTAGGTAGCGGAGGTTTCCTATTACGGCTCTTCTCTCTCAGTTTCCAAGGCAGGTTTATGAAGGGCGAAAGACAAGAAGCAAGTTAGGAGACTATCATTCAAACTAGTTGCAGGGATCGGCATGGAGGTCGAAATGCAGTAGCAGAGTAGCCGAAGACCGAGAACGATGGAGGAATGTTAAGTTAGGGTTCGACAGTGCTCCTTTTAACCACTTAACACTTGGTTGTGATGAGTCCACGTACTCATTGAAATTATTTGCATGCAAGGGGTGAAATCATATAGTCTCGGCGTGTTCTTGACATGAAATCAACAAAAAAATTATTGTTCTAATCACTTGGAGATATCGAAACTTCTATAAGGTTCGATACCCCGAAGTCAACCTAGCCGGCACGCTGGAGTAAACATTATAACATTAGTATAAAGCTAGATCTTAAACTTATCAAAGGCGTGGGGAATAATACAACCCATCATTTTACAAATATGATAAACATTCAACCAATGATTATAAATCTTAGATCAAGGTTAAACCATATGTTCACTATGGCGTGGTCCATTTCATGACCCTTTAGTTTATGCTTTACAAAGTAGTCTTTTAACAAACTATTATAATGATGGCAAGGGTTATGCCACTAATCATTTAACAAAATATTCATTACTATATGCCTTAAAGCTCATCAAGGGCGGGGTCAATATTACTACCCATTATAATACTAACATATTATTCATTCTTTCAATGGTTATAAATCCATTAAGGATATGCCTTTTACTATTTATAAAATGAGTTCATGAAACCTTCATATAATAAGATACCCAATTTGCTAGAATTATTCTAGTCATGCATTGGAGTATTTACTTATATATAAACTATTAAGTTTGCAACAAAAAAATGTGTTAAGCATTATAGTATCCTTCAGGTTTGACAATAGGTAACCTTTGATGACTTAATATCATTAACTGAACAGAATATTCCAAATAAGTTAAGTGTAAAAGAGTTAAGTTCATCAACACTAACTTATTCTCTTTTTTATAGCAGTATGCAATAAAATAGTTCCTTAAAACTTCAAAGCCTTGGGAGTTGGAATATTAGTACATAAACTCATTATCAATGTACATTACGTTCATATCACAAGAAGTAACCAAATCTATCATGACGTAAATGGTATTTGTTCACAATTTAAATTAGATCCTTAGCGTAATAACCTTGCCATCTTTGTTCTATGTGTATGGAAAGATCAAAGGCGTTACACATACGACAACTATGCATTGATAAACATGGAAGAGTTTAATGCGCAATAAAAACTATAAATTACAACTAGAGAGAGAAAGCAACTATCACCAATACTGATAGAACTGAATCTCGTTTCCATGGCATCTTTAAAAAAATAACGATTTAATGGTTTTACGTCATAAAGCATTTGAAATTGAATAGCATTTATATTCTTTTACTAAGCTATTATTTTTGCAACGAACATATATCTGTATGCGTAATGATTATTGACGAGCAGCACCGGATCTTTCTTACCTGTAAATCTGTAAGAGCAGGTAAACTTTCTGCATTAGCTCGAAAGCTAAGTAAGCCCAGAATACCAAGACACTTCCACCTTGTGGTCACAAAGAAAAACAAGTCATTAAACTGAAAAAAAAAATTATTCTTTAAGATAAACATAATCAAGTAGATAATTCAGATTATGAAATCATTAACATATAACTAATTAAAACAATTAGTTGACTGCACTAATGAAGTTTACCTGTATTTTCAAAATTTTAAATTTTTCGAAAAATTTGGGGTTCTGACATCCAAAGACTCAACGTCCTTACTTAACTTACATACTGTGATCATAGGAGTGCTAACAGGCTTGGGATCTTCCATCTTAAATATTTTAAGCATATCTTTAATGTACTTGGTTTGAGAGATAAAAATTTCTTTGTCTGTTTGATAAAATTGTAATCCTAAGAAGAATGTTAGTTCATCCAACATTGACATTTCAAATTCCTTCTTCATTTTAGAAGCAAAGTTTACACTTAGTATTTGTAAATTGCTTTCAAATATGATGTCATCTACATAAACATCAACAACAATCATATTTTCATCTTTGATTTTTAAGTAGAGATTACTTTTAGTGGCCTCTCTTAAACCCTTGTTGCTTTAATTTGTTGTCCAGCCTTGAAAACCATGCCCTTGGAGCTTGTTTGAAGCCATATAGTGTCTTTTTCAATTTACAAACATAGTCTCTGTTTTCTTATAAAAGAAAACCTTCAGGTTGTTTGATATAAACCTTTTCTTCTAGTTTTCCATTCAGAAATGCAGACTTGACATCCATTGGATATACTTTAAAAATTTTATAGCATGAAAGTGCTAAAAACATTATGATTGCTTCAAGTCTTGCTATAGGGGCATAATTTTCCTCAAAATCAATCCCTTCCATCTGAGCATACCCTTTACATATTAATATTGCTTTGTTCTTTATCACTTGTCCATCTTGATTGAACTTGTTCTTGAACACCCATTTGGTCCCTATAATATTTTTGTCTTTGGGTCTTGGGACAAGTTCACAGGTTTCATTTTTCTCAATCTAATCCAATTCTTTATTCATGGCCTTGATCCATTCATCATTCTTGATGGCTTCTGTAAAATTCTTAGGTTCCCCTACTGAGAGTAGGGCTTGTTCACTAAATAGTAGTTGTCTCCTTGTACTGACTCCAGCATCTTTGTCACCGATGATCTGTGTCTCGGGATGATCTTTTTGTATTCTTCTTGATGGAGTTTTTGTATCAAATCTTGGAGAATCTTCTTGACTTTCTAGTGTATCTTTCTCCTCTAATTCTTCTTCTTCATCGTGAATACTTTCATCTTTTTGCAGGTCTTCTTTTTCTTCATCATTTGTACTTATATCTCCATCATGACTTCTTATCCTTCTTGGTTTCATGTCATATATTCTTACATCTGCACTTTCTACAATCTTGTGTAACATTTTATTGTAACATCTATATGCCTTCTTGGTGGATGAATATCCTAAAAATATACCTTCATCAGTCCTTGAATCAAACTTGCCAAGATCATCCTTGTTCCTTTTAATGTAGCACCTGCTGCCAAACACTCTGGAGTATTTGACTGAGCCCGGTCTTCCATTCCATAGTTCATAAGGAGTTTTGTTCTTATTCACTTTAAGTTGTCCTCTGTTAAGTATATATACAGTTGTGTATACCAATGTTCCACCAAGGTTCTGGGACGGCGGGACACGGGTTTGGGGAGATGCACATTCGAGACGTGTGGAGACCACCCCCAAATTTTAGAGAAATTCAACGAGGACGGAAAGACGTGATAGTCATAAAAAATTTAAAATTTTAAAAAACATTAAAAATATGAAAAATATAAATCCCAACAATAACAAACATTCATTATTCTGGAACCTGCAATCATGCAATGTAAATGAAAATTCAAAGTTCAAACACGTTACAAGATTCATCAAGATTATCATTATATTAATAATAATTTATAAATATATTATATATCAATATGAATCTATGATTAACATGCACATCATATTTGATAATCTTCAGNGTTGAAAAAATGAATCAATGATACTAGATAGTATGATACTGTAATTATTTCACGGCTATTGATAGTTTAGAATTATATAATACACTTCAGGTTAACCATTGTAGATTAGATTTAGTTTTTATTATTTAGTTTTTAATATTTTTGTTTTTGTTTTAAATTTAAAATTTTAATATATAAGTTTATAACTTTATAAATAATAAAATTTTAAGTTTTATTAAATGGTTTTAATTTTTTTTATGATTTATTTAAATTTTTTTAAATCAAGAAAAAAAATTTTCAGAGTCTCGGGGAATTTTAGGAGTTTCGAGGCGGGACGCCCATAAGTCTCGGCGAAGTTTTTGAGTTTCGATCGAGACACCAAGAATTCCCCCAAGTTTTGCCAAATTTCGTCGCCCACCAAAACGTTTCGGTCTGCGTCTCACCAAGTTTTTCCAAAAGAGGGACGTCCCGAAACGTTTCGAATGGAGTTTTGAAGTCCCCAAGACACGAGAAACGCGTCCCCGACCCTCCAGCACGTGTCCCCGTGTAACACTAGTGTATACTGCTTCTCTCCAATATGCATCTGATAACTTTGCTTCATTAAGCATTGTTCTGGCAACTTCTTGGACTGTTCTATTCTTCCTTTCAACAACATCATTTTGTTGAGGAGCTTTGCAGCTAAAAATTGTCTTTTAATCCCATGTATTTCACAAAAAAACATTGAACTCGTTTGAGGTAAACTCTCCCCCATTGCCTGATCTAAGACATTTAATTTTCTGATTTATCTCATTTTCAACCATTGCTTTGAAGATTTTGAATTTTTTAAAAGCTTCTGATTTTTCTTTGAGAAAAGTTACCCAAGTCATCCTTGTATAGTCATCAATGAGTAGCATAAAATAGTATTCTCCTTGTAGACTTTTAGTCCTTGTTGGTCCACAAAGATCAGTGTGAACTATTTCCAAAGGATGTGAGGTCATATGTTCTTTTGTTTTGAAACTGGCTTTAGTTTGCTTCCCATGTTGACAATGTCTACAAAGTGAGTTTAGAGGTTTCACAATTTTAGGCAAGTCTCGTACATCTTCCTTCTTACTTACCTTTTCAAGATTATCAAGGGTTAAGTGCCCCATCCTTCTGTGCCATAACCAACTTTCATCAACCAAACTCATGTGGCATTGATTTTCATTTTCTAGGATGTATACATTGTTTGAATTTCTTACAGCAATGCCAACAATTCTTCCCGGGTCCTTTTTTCTGATTTCACATTTCTCAAAGTCAAAAATACAAATGTGCCCTTGGTCACATGTTTGACTTACACTGAAGAGATTAGGATTAAGGTTTTCTACTAGTAACACATTTTCTTCTTTGATCTTGCTATTGATAATAGTTGTACCTTTGCCAATTATTTTGGAAGACTTATTGTCTCCAAATGTGACTCCACACTTATAATCTTTTAATTTTATGAAACTGGTTGGATCACCTGTCATATGTTTTGATCACCCACTATCTATATGCCATAGATCTTGTTTCTCTATTGTGCATAGGGCAATCATGGATCTCTCATTTCTTCCTTTCTCTCCCAATCCTTATTTTGGTTTTTGTCTTGAAACTTACTTGCAACAATCTTCTTTGTAGGAGTCACCAGTTTACAATTTCTTGCCATATGTCCATAGTTATTACATTTGTAACACTCTAGGTCATATCTTTGAAGAAGTGTAAAGCGGTTATGATTTCTTCCTTTTGGATTGTCACTAGGTGAATTCTTCTTGTATTCTCAAAATTGTTTAAGGGCTTCTGCAATTTAATGCTTTGTGTCCAAAGTTATTACAAGCGTAATACTGACCCAAAAAGATATGTTGATATCTATTTGTCATTGGTCTTTTGGACACTTCATTTGTTCTATTTTTGTCATAGGAGGATGTACCAGATTTCTTGCTTTCACTGGACTTTTTAGTACATCAGCATAGCTTCTTTTATTTCCACCTTGGTCAGTGTAAGAGAAATATTATGGCTTCTTTACTTTGTCATATCATAGACCAGATTTATCACTTGATGGTCTTTGGCTACTTAAGATATCATCTAGGACCTTTGAGTTGTTCTCAAACTTTGATTTGATAACTTCTTCATCAAGCCTTTTTCTAAGCTGCATGATCTCTTCTTCAAACCTTTCAGAATCTTGTATTCTTCTTTTGAGCTGCAAATTTAGGTCCTCTTCAATCTTTTTGGCCTCAAGGAGTTGAGCTTCCAACTCGCTAATGACATGGTTTTATAAGTTTTCCTCAATTTCAGCCACCAGTTTAAGTGTCAAAAATAACTCAGTTTAATGACCAACCCAAAAAATATTAAGGCTGGAAATAACACAAAATTTCAGACTTAAATAAACACTGCTATAACTCAACTTTAAAGACAGAAAATGAAATAAATGCACACCATGAAATTTTCAGACACAGTAATTTTTTGGCAATATGCCCAGGAAAAACCCACAAGGGGAAAACCTGTTAGGAGAGAGTATTTTTATTTCTTTCAGTAAATGGAAAAGCAAGTACAACAAAAGTACAACTTATCTCTATTGCATTAAATGCACCCAAACTTTCTCAATTTCTGTGCCAAAATGCCTTGTTGATTTCTGTGCAAAACTGAGCCTCAAAAAACGTTCAAAAACAATCCCTCGATATTGGTCCCCAACAGCTCAAAATCTATGCAGAAATGTAACCTTGATTTCTATGCAAAAAAGTACAGTCCGTACAAACTGTACAGACCTCGAAAGTTGTGTTGTACGGCCTTGAAATTCATGCAGAGTACGGCCTCAATAAATGATCCAACCTTCTCGGTAAATGTGCCATGATTGTCCTTGAAATTCGTTCCCTCCAAACCGTACCGTATGGTCACTTTGGAATGTGTGCCAATCCAAAAAAATCCGTGCTGCCTGGAAAAAATCAGCTCCTCGAAATCCGTGCCTGCTCTCTCTTCTCTCCTCTTATCACTTCAATCTGCAAAAGTGAGGTAAAATGCCTTTTCCCTTGCTTTTTGTCTAAACCCTAGGTAGGTGAGGAGCCATCTAATCCAATGGCTAAGATTGGACTAGATCAATGGATGAGATTAAATGCTCCATTTAATTCCACAAATATTAATTACACTCACCCACTTAAATTTATCAAAAATTGACTTTAATCTCTAAAGTCACATTAAATGCTCATCTCAAGTCATTTAATGCAAGGGTCACTTTAATTTTCCCCTTTTAAGTGAGTAAGGCTAAAGTCACCTAGGGGAACACATCCTAGGTACAAAAAATCAACACGTTTGGTTGTCTATTCTTTCTCCTACATTTTTCAAGTTCTTCAAGAGCACTAATGAGTTCAGCTTTTAAGTCTACTATACCTTCCCCATCTGATTCACCATTCTGAGCTTGAGTATCAATTCCCATGAATAGAATTTATGTTTCTTCATCTTCACTATCTTCCATTGTATAAAGAATTTTCTTTTTGTTTCCCTTTTTAAACTTCTTTGAGACTTCTCTCTTATCACTGTCATCTTGTTTATTAGAGTAGAGACATTTTGAGGCAAAGTGTCTGATTCTTCCACAACTAAAACACTTTAGGGGTAGCTTTCCTTTGTATTTTCCAGTACCTCTTTCAAGTTTTTTAATAAAGAGAGCTTCTTCATCATCTAAAATATCTGAATTGTTTTTGGATGGAGCTTTAGGCTTCTTTGAATCTTTTATGGCTTTAAATGCTACCTCTTTTCTTGAAGGATCATTCAGCCTCGTTCTCATCTCATATGCAGTGAGAACCCCATGTAGTTCGTCTACTGACACAATATCAAGGTCATTTCATTCTTCTAAAGTGGACACCTTTGAGTCATACTTCATTGGCAATGTTCTTAGTACCTTATCAACTACTTCTCTTTCCTTTAATTTTCTTCCATGGCCTCTAATAACAGTTATAACTTCATCTACTCTTAGAAGGTATTCTCCAATGTTTTCTTCTTTCATTTTTAGGCTCTCAAACTGCCCTCTATATGTTTCAAGCTTGGATTCTTTGACCTTGTATGCCCCTTCATTGATAATCTTTAACTTATCCCAAGCTTGTTTGGCAATTTTGCATTACATGACTTTTACAAATATAGTGTTTGTCAATCCACTCAGGATGGCGTTTAAGGATTTTGCATTACCCTCATATTGGCCTAGCTCCATACTGTCTGTAGGTAGGTTGTCGTCTATTATTTTATATTCTCTTTTAGTTGCTTCCCAAACCTTCCATCCAAGAGACATCGGATGGCACTTCATTCTCACACTCCAGTATGCATAATTTTCTCCTTTGAATAGTGGTGGTATGTTAGTGGCTAACCCTTCTTGTTGATCCATAGTGGTTTTTATTTAGGATCTTCCTTCCAATGGTTAAACTGTAATGAAGAAACCTGGCTCTGATACCAATTGTTGGCATATTGGACAATACTTAGAGGGAGGGTGAATCAGTATTGATAACTTTTATAAATTAAAACTACTTTTAACATTAATCATTAACACACATAATCAACAAGAGACATAGAACACAAATTTATCGTGGAAGCCCAATTGGGTAAACCACCAATACTTCCTATTACTGCAAAATTGTATTTACAAATAGTTTTTGCATACTTCTAAAGACAAGGATGGTACTACACCCTATTTACCAACAACTACTGGAAGGAGGCTACAACCCCCTGGTTTGATCAGTTGCTACTGAAAGGATGCTACAACACCCTATTTACCAGCTATTACTGGAAGGAGGCTACAACCCCCTGCAAGCCTGTAGCCTGCCCTAGCACCACTCTACCACCCTGGTATGTTTTTATATGTTTTCCAGATCTTCTTTACAATTATTGTCATTGGTTCGTCTTTGATCTTTGTCTGCTACCGCTGCTGCATTTATCTAGATCCAAGGGACCACTTCTCTCACTCATCATTTTGTCTATATGTACCCTCTAACACGTTTTCTGTGAATGCGTCTCTTCACCATTATGTCTTTTCATTCTTAGATCGTGCCTTTTCATGAAGACTCAAATCTTCATTTCAATCATACCTTTCTACAACACAATCTTACCAGAATTGCCTCTCCACAATGATAATTCTTCACCATAAATTCTTCCCCGTTTTCCTTTTCGCAACAGATCCTTTTCGCAATCATCCTGAGTTGTTGATCCATTACAGACTCTTACCTGACCATCGATCTAGCACACAGATTTCCCTCTATAATCATCTTTCTGTAGTTTCCTTAGCTTTCTGCAATTGTGTTTTCGCAACAACCTTTCTGCATCATTGATTTCTTCGGACTCTTTCTAGATCGTTGATCTGACGCGGATTGTGGATTGTAGACACGCTGTTTGACTTTTCTCAAAATAACCTTCTGCAACTTCATTTCCGCAAGGTACTTTCCGCAACAATCTTTCCGCATCGTTGATTTCTTGCGGACTCTTCCTAAAACGTTGATCCAAGATTGCGGATTTTCCAAAATCCTCAAAAGTGCTTCCGCAAGATTTATTCTGCGTCTTCGATTTCATTTAGACTCTTTCCTGATTGTTGATCTTAAGATCAGATGCAAATTGCGGATTGTGGGTTTTCCAAATTTCTTGAAAATACTTCCGCAATTTCCTTTTTGTAATCTTTCTTCCGCATCGTTGATCTCTTGCAGAGTCATTCTTGACCATCGATCTTTCGGATTGCGAGTTGTAGATTGCGGGTTCATAAAAAATCAATTATTGATTCCACAATTTTATTTCTGCAATTTTTCTTCCACACTGTCGATCATTTGTAGATGCTCTCCTGACCATCGATATTGTGGGTTCACTCCTAACCATTTTTTTATAATCAAAATGTGGATTTGCGCTATAGTATTGCGGATCGCTCTGCAGTCATCGATCTCTTTGCAGATTTAATCATAACCATTGATCCATGATCAAATGTGGATTCAATCTTTATCCATTGATCCTTTTGCAGATTCAAATCTAGTCATTGATCTATACATTGTCGATCCTTCCAAAAAGTAGGGGGGCTGACAACTGGTCGTCTCGGGCTCCAAGCTGGTGACTTCTCGTGGATTCCAAGCACCTAGAGCCCCCACACTTGATCTGGATTTATGCAGGAACGCAACAGAATACACAAATAACCATAGAAACAAAGCTACAACAGAAATAACACTTCATTTCATTAATCAAAGAACTGGAACTTGTTTACATACAGAATGGAAATAAACTGGCTAAAGTGCTGGTAGCTTATCTCTGAGAAGAGATGTGGTGGCTACATGCATTTGAACTCTGTGTTACAGTGAGGCTCGAAGGCCTATATATTATTGAGAAACAATGGAAACCCTACACATCCAAAAACCTAATCCTAGGAGGCAAAACGCCAAAATGTGGGCCCCGTTGGGTAACTTGGTACATCAATTTCCCGGGATCATAACTTTGGCATACTACCTTCGTTTGACACACATGATACATCGTTAGAAATATCAATTCAAGGACTACATACATAAACAACAATGATCAAGTCCAAAACAGACTCCTATTTGACCGACCATTCGATGCTGAAAAAAAGTCGTTTTAGGGCTTCAAAACAGCTCTGAAAGTTTAGGACCCAAAAACTGCCAAAAATAGTAAATTGTGCTACAATTAAGGAAACTAGAAAACTGAAAGAAACAATGGTGGGGGTCTAAGTGGAATAGGTGAGTGGCCACCAATATCCTCCTGGATCAACACTACTTTTTCTCTACGCATTGAATAAATCTAGTGAGACCAGTGCATATAAGCACCTACATATTTAACCTTGTTGCCAATGTGGGATAAATCCCAAACGTCAAAATCAATCTACACCGTTGATTGCCTTGATCGAACGGTTGTTGAGTCTTCGTATGGGTTTTGTTGTCGATCCTCTGCATGTTGCATCATGTTCACTGGTTTTGTCATTGCTGAATTTCTTTGACATCAATTGACAACTATTTTCAACAGGACCACCCCTTTACCCATTCTGAAGACACTCAAAGTTACATACTATAAATGGAAAAGAACATTGATGGGATACAACCAGTCTCTTTCATTAAACCTGTAATGTTTTCATGTTATGCCAGGTGAACATAGCCTTGTATGCACTAGAAAGGACATGAATAGTCTTGCTTTCTGAAGGAGTTCTTTTCCAAAATATCCTCTTAAGATCATTTACCGCACAACCCATAGCATATCTACATAAATAGAAACTATTAAAATAAAAATACCCCTTCAGCAACTCTTTTTGCCTTTTTGATAAATAAGCCCTTCAGAAGTCATTTCAAGTACTACTTCATTGATGCATGTATTCACACTAACAAATTGCCTCTTTGTTCTTATGTAGGTTAATTCATTATTTTAGATCACGATAAGCTTTTCCTAGATTAAGAGCAGATAAAAATTTACAAATGTCATCAAAAACAGTTGCAAATTTGCAACATTTACCAGATAATTCGAATAACCATATTCTAGAACGAGTGGTGAACTGATCAATTCCATCTTATATCTGTCAATCTCTTCTTTAATTAATGAGTACAGTATCAACTACTAAAACATCTTATAGCATGCGGTGAACTTACGTTTTGGCAAGCAACGGAAGCAAATGACACTAATGGGCTGGATAGTCAAGCAACAATACTTCTGGCTCATCAGGTTAGAGATGAAAAGCACGTCTTATCAATGAATATCGGATTGCAATCGCTAATCCTATCTGCAAGACCACCAGTAGAAAACCCAAATAATAGTACTTTTTAAACATATAAGACATTTTGCAGAAGGAAGCAAAAGTTTGCTTTGGTTATCTTACCTTGGATTGATAAACAACACTAACAACAATGATCACATGGCCAGATGTTAAAGGTGCCATGAAAGCTGCAAACCTCTGAATAGACAATAAATAAAAATCAGTACTCATTTGAAACAAGTTATAATAGAATTTAATCTAGACAGAACACTTGGATTTAACAGCTCATCATCAAAATCAAAGGAACCTACTTTATCTTAGTGAACCTGCCTTGAATGAGGATTCAATTCAATACATAGAGCATAGGGTTTGAGTTTGGGATGACTTTGGTTTTGCTCATAGGGATGTAATCATGGAGATTCCAAATGGAAAAACAACAACTAAGACTAGAATCTCCTCTTAGCAAACTCAACTAAGACCCCAACAATAGCACAATGGGATGGCAAGATGTAGATGATAAAGTACTTCATGAAGCTAGGTGGAAAAATCAAGGGTGCAAAAGTAAGAGCCAATTTTAATGCATAAAAATAAGCTTGGGCATGGTCATCCCAAATTAAAGGAACCTTATAATGAAGCAAACACAAAAATCCATGAATGGTCATCATGTAATACAGGGTAAAACAACGTACAAAGTTTTCCTTGCCTTGAATACTTTGCAATTGGAAAAAGGTATTTGGTGGGGGAATGTCAAGCATGGCTTGAACCTACAAAGGATCAATAGTGATCCCATTTCTAGAAATGATAAATCCCAACAACCGTCCAACAAGAATGCAAAATATGCACTTAAGAGGGTTCAAACAAATGTTATATTAGTGACATCGAAGGAAAACCTGGTGAAGGTCCTCAATATGCGACAATCATTTCTTGGAGTGTCATGAGGTTGTCTAAGTATGCTAGAATGATATGTGCAATATCGTAAAAACAATATGGCATAACACGCTGAAAAGTGGCTCCAGTATTATTGAGTCGAAAAAGCATGATTCAATAAGCGAAATTTTCTCGCGGGTGGTGAAAGCAGTTTATACTAGTCCTGCTAGTAAACTTACATCTTATTATACCCTAAGAACCCGTCTATGAAGGAGAGAACCTCATGATTAGTGCATACAAGGATAACTTGGTTAATGAAAGGGGTAGGGTAGTTGTCTTTAGGACATGTTTTATTTAGATCACGAAAATGTGTACAAACACGAAGGTGTCTTGTCTCTTGTTAACTAGAATGGGATTTGATACCCATGTTGTGTACACAATTGGATAAATGAATATGGATTTACAAAGCTTATCGGTCTTGGACTTAATGATTGGTGCTTTCACAAGGTAGATGGGTCTCTGTTTTTTGCAAAGGTTCAAAAAAGTACCCCCAAGCAAAAATGTCATGAAAATCTTAAATGAGAGCCTTGTAGGAGGCAAGCAAGAATCACCTTGAAGGATGTTCTTGATGATATCGAGTTTAACTGAAATGTCCACCCAAATGGTGGGAAAAATATTGGTCATGTTTCCTTCTTCAAAGGTGTCTAGTGCAAGGACCAAGTTCTTGAACCAATCAACATTGCCAAGGGGAATAAAGTATTTTGATTCAATGGAAAATTGATCCAGAGATGGGCCATGAAGAGATGGTTCCTGAAGAATGAAATAGACCTGATGATGCATGTCAATCCATGAAAACCCTAGATCCATAAGGGCATGAAGAATTTATGGCATCGCTTCCAAAGGAGCAAACAGATAGATTAAAGGGATACTTTCATCGATACAACCATAGCAATATGGGAGGATGACAAGGAAGTCTCGTCGAAGGAAGAGAGATAGTAGATGGAGATAGGCCATTCAGATGAGGACATTGGGGGGGTACTTCCTCAATGGTAGTGTAATTTATCTTCAAGACATCGTTGGCACAAATCAACTAAAATTGATCTAAATTTTTGGATATTGGTACAATGGTATGAATAGTGACCATAAGTTCCACACAACATGCACAGATGCTTGGTATCCAAATCCTTGTTGTGTTGTTTGGTAGTGTCAAGGAAAGTGATATGAACAACAGGGGTGTTCGCATCAGTCTTCTCCTCATTTACATGAATATGAGCATGTAATATGGGAAAATATAGACATTGATGGGTGTTGTGACCCAGAATATCGCACACAATGCAACGTATCACACACAATGCAAGGCATAGGTGCTCATGTTAGTGCAAGGGTATGAGGGTTTACAGCCATGCCTAGATTATATTGTGGGGACGTGTTCTTGGATTTTCCCTCATGTTTATTTTTGGTAGAAGGTTGAGTGTAGAGTGTGGTTTCCTTCATCACCATGGGTGGTGGGTCATTACAAATACTAACCGAATAAACAAGACTCAAAACAACATGTGGGGTGCACAACAGGTTTGGTGGAGCAAGATACCAAATAGGGAGACCTAACATCAATACCAAAAGATTACGGGTAGCCATCATAGTGGTTCCCACTATTCCAAGATGAGGAAAGAGGAATGGAAGTTTATGTATAGGAATTCTCTCCCACTAGTGCCCTAAAGATGGGTTAGGACTAGGAGAGGGTTGAGGTTGTGGGGTAGAGTTCTTAGAGGATATAGTGCACAATTTTGAGATCTCCACCTTCGGTGGTGGTATAGGAGAGATCGTGAATAATTATGAAATCTCCACCGATGGTGACAGTGGGGGTAGAGCCTAAAAGGACCTCACAAAGATGGAACCTTGGAAGATGCCAGGTAAAACACTCATAAACAAAGGAATAGAAATACTTTTGAAGTTACTTTCAACCATAGGTAAGACATGATCTAGACAAGTCAACCCCTTAGGATCATAATATGTGAGCTGATCAAGATTTACAATATTCCCTTCATGTAGGAATATCATAATTCTAAACACCAAGGAGGTGATTGCTTGCATACCATACATTTAACTACACCCAAAGGAGAAGGTTGTAATCTAATTGGGCATTAACAACCTCTATGTCGATTAAGACCATTTTCCTAGCCAACTAAATGGGGGCATTTTGTAGAATACCTTACGGTTGAGTGACAAGGACACCGTACATGTGCAACATCATGAGGGATAATGTAAGCTTAGTATAACTTAATTTATGCCAAACATGAGTGGACATGACATAGGTAGAAGCACCTTCGTCAATAATGCAACGATGAATAACCATGTTCTTAATGGATACCAAAATATGAAGTGTTATTGAAAAGGGCAGCTAAGGTTTCGCTTGATCCAAATCAAATGTCATAAGAGAGCATCAGAAGGATCAATCATACCCAAGGTGGAAAACAAAGCTTTGTGTTGTGAGGGGCAATTCCTAAGAACCTCTAATGTAGACATGGCAGTACATGATTGGACCAAGTCATCTACAGTGATATAAATAGAAGGAGCTCATGAATTGAAGTTATTGGCTACATGGTGCAAAGGGATCTTAGGGATCTTAGGGATAGGGTCTGGATTAGGACGAGGTAGGTGCAAAGGTTCTTTTCTTGGTGGGGATTATTTCCCTTTTTCAGTATTAGGGGTATCATTAGTTGGATCATATTAGTGACAACCTATATGGAGGTTGACATAAACGAACATCATGAGAAGATGTTGGACAAAGGGGTCATGAGGATGACTTGAAGTTGATGGTAGAGATGGGTAAGGTGTCATAGGTTGTGTTGTGACCACCCCTTGCGATAGAAATGGGTTTTGCAAAACCATCGATTGCAATTGGAATAGATGAGGAGGAGGCAAGTTAGGTTTCCCTTGTGGGGAATTAGCCACATCACGTTGGTTAGCCTCATTCCACAATTGGCGATCCTGAGCTACATGAGGACAATGGTGGGTATAGTATTTATAAACATGCAAAAGGAACATCAATGGTTAGTTCATAACTAAGGATTCTTACCTTTCTTAGGAGGTTTATCGGTATCCTTATTGTGAGATTTGGATTCCCTCCAATGTTCGGGGTTGGCTTCCACCTTCCTAGCATTGGTTATTTCCTCTGGTCTTCCCCTTATTCTTCTTCTTGGAGGTGTTTGGTTGCGCTTGTTGCTTTTTGGGCGTGGGTTGGGTAGGCAGGTTCTGTTGAGCATACACTTACCCATGAAAAGGATAATATGGGTTGGGTAGGCATGTTATGGGAGCCACAAGGTGTGGTTGTACTAGAGGGGTTGGTGGTGGGCCAAGAAAAGGATAATAGGTTCATGTTTGTAGTATCCACATATCCGGTTGAAGCACCACCACACATAGCACCACTACACGAGGGTCTGAGAACATGGGGAGTTGCAGGATGAACTGAATAGGAAGTACTCATTCCTCCTTATGAGGATGAGAGAGAGGGATTAAGGGGGTAGTATGGTAAAGGCATAGGGCCATAATGACGTCACTAAGTGCTCAAGAGATTACCATACGAGTAACCACTTCAAGGGGGAGGGTAACAAGGGTATGGATTTGGATGAGATGCAACGAAACCAATAATGCCATATGCAGAATGGGATGCTCTCGAAGAATCTTTTTTGAGTGGAGTCACATCTAGGGGAATCAAGAATGATCGTGTATAGGTAACTGGATTGCACATAGATAAGGTCATATTGTTGAGCCTTAAGGATTTGTTCTTCTTCAATTTTTGAGTGTTCAATGGTCATGTTAGTGGGGAGAAGATATTTAAGGAACCAATCTAAGAAAATACAGTCATCGAGCTTGATCTTACAAAGACTCCATCGACACCACTCATGTATATGGTCTATAATATGGGCAAATGAAGTTTGATAGCATGACAACAAGATCATGACTCCCTTGTCATAATGAATGCTAGGGAACGTGTTGGACAAAGTGTTGTCATTTATGTCAAGGAGAACAAACCTGAGCATCATCAGATCTGGTGTGAGTTCATGAAGTTCTAAAAATTGAAGGCTTGGTATAAGAAGGTCCACCCTCAAGAAGTTGAAGCCCATTATACCTAGCAGACCTTATGAGTTTATGAACAATAATTAATGGTGACTTATTCTACAAGCATAACTACTCTAATCCTTGGTTTTAAGAAAGAACTAGCTATGTGTTAGGAAAGCTAAAACATCTTCATATATAATTTATAAAATAGAGAACACAAAATGAATATGGAATATAGAGTGTAGAGGAATACAATCTGGAAAAAACTATTGCATCTAAGAATGCACAAAATACATTGGAGAAAAATGAATTCATGGTCCTAAACCAAGATTATGATACTTGAGCCACTAAGTTTATGTATATTTGGAGTAATCTAAATCAAGTAATTCAGGAACCTTCTTATAGTAACTAAAAGTAAGTTAGAAAGGAGATCTGAAGTTTGGTGTCTCCCTTACAATGGGCATGGACAAATCACATTCAAGCTAAGTTGGTCGAGCACACTCATGTTAAAATAGCTAAGATCTTCCAAATTTGCAAAGCATATTTCCTCTTGATCATCTACGCAAAGCGTGGATACTATAAAGCATTCTCATCTTTCTTCCTCCATGCAAAGTGTAATGGCATCACAGATTGTGAACAGAGGTAAGACAGGTTCTCATTAACCTTCACAAGTTCACTTGCTTAAAGCTTGGTTCACACCATTGGTTACATGTAAAGTTGGCCTCTTTTAGAAGATGTCAAAATGTTGGCATGACAAAGAATGAAGTATATGTCACCTCCATATCAAGAAGAACACATAAGCCAACTCTCAACAACACTTACATAATAATGCATTAAAACATCAACATGGTGGCCTAGTAACTTGACATCAAACAAGATTAGTGTATAAATATAATGTGAAATATGTGAACTTCACTGAGGAAGTGTGGAATTCATGGAATTCACTAAAGAAAAGAGAAATTTGTGGTTTGATCAAACAAAAGTATTAGGCCGAGGAGCAGGTGTGAGAGAGAGACCAAAAGCAAAGGAGTTTCAAGTCATAAAACTGATTTGAAATTGCAATAAGTGCGTGGTGATCAATAAAAGAGACATACAAGATAGAGAGTCGGCATAAAAGAGAGAGAGAGTCGAAATAAAAGAGAGAGAGAGAGAGAGTGGAAGATGAACTAAGATCATTAAGAAGAAGTCTTCAATGGCAGATCCAAAAACAGATCTTATGAAAACCTTGTGAAGATATCAGTGACTATCTCAATACAAGACAGTCCCTATAAAGTTGCTAAAGTTGTAGACCTTTGTAAAGTTGGAGAACTACTTATTGCTGCCCTTGTAAGCTTTATCTGTAAATATACGTATATTTATATAGCTTCCATATACATCTTATGTACTTGTTGATAAGCTTTTAATAATGTTGATTTACATGCAATGATTAACGTATGAATGTGTTGAAGTATAAACTAAAATTTAAGGTAATGGACACTGATTCACCACCCTTGCCCCCCCCCCCCACCTCTCTCGATGTCCCAAATGTGTTCAACAATCCTGAGCTACATGAAAGCAATCTTGAGTTACAGTTTGAGTCCAAGAGCTCATCTACCTTTCCCATTACCTTGCTTTCAATCAAGAAACCCTAGAGACAAGCATTGCATTGGATGAAAGAGTACATCATGGCATGTTCATCAAATTGAATAATTGACACAATTGTTCCTTCATTTAGTTTCCTTACATGCTTGCTGAAAAACAAGTTCTATAGTAGATGCACTCTAAACTACATCAAGAACAAAGGCAATGAAGCCATTTTGGTGATAGAGAGATATGTATAACACTGATGACAAAGACCAAGAATTGAACATATGTGTTGCTGAAGCAAGTGGGTTACAAGTACCCCATCTACATATCAATTGTAAAAGGAAGTTGAGTTGAAACCTATATAAGGGTTTGCACATTTACAATTCAGTTGTAAAGGTGAGCTTTATGTTCCCTTTTTTTTAAAATTGGTTCAAGGGAATAATGAAGATCTTTGTTGGAGGCTTGATATTGGAATATAATGAAGATCTTTTTGGTGCCTTGATGTAGGAATTTTCACAGGAGTATGTAATTGTAATGGATGAATAACTATAGCAATTCTTATGTGGTGATGTCTTGCTTAATTGATATTGTTTAGGAAATGTCTTTCCTCTTGCATTTCATAGTTGTAACTCATATTTTCTTTCTATTGTAATATATAAAAGAACTTGTGCTCCATTGAAAATTCGTCATATAACCTCTTGATCTATCCCTTTGGATGTTTGAATAAGAAGATTGGACTATGTAGTTGTATATCCTTTCTTCATTGCAAGCACCTTTAGCGCGATGATTCACTTATGACTCCATTCACCTAATAGACAAGGCACCAGCCATTTTCCATGCCATCGCTCACTTTCTTTTCCATATCCAAGCCTCATTCATTTTGTTAAGGTATATTTTGCCCTTAAGTATTCATGCCTAATCTTTAGCAATCCTACCATTAGGTAAGCCACGCTTGTGCTAGAGGGGAGCTAGCACTAAATAGCAAAAGTGGGTGTTGAAAAGACCACTATCTCATCTTAGTTCAATTTTCCTTGCATCTAGTGATTTAGGACTATATCACTTAGGGTGCTAGATAAAGTTGTGACAAAACCTATGAGATGTATTAAATCCCAAGGCACATCGCTACAAAGATTTGCACTTTATAACTTTATTGATACTACAGCTAGAGAGCAATCTCACAATATTACCATATGAAGCTCTTGCCAACATTCCTTAAAAGAAATCTCATTCAATTGTAAGCCTTGTGAAAGTAAATTTTCAAGTTCACTATTGGCTAATTGGCCTCTTGAGCATTTCTCCATTCTTCCCCTCAACATATTGCCAATGTAATAAAATAATAATAATCTATTTTTAAGGCCACAGCCAAGACAAACACCAACTTGATGTATGAGACCCCTAGTTTGTGAGACATGTGACTCCCTCTACACAGTGATTTGACTACTTTAGTTTATATTAGTATACACACCCTACTCTCCCTCTGGATTTGAACTTGTAACCTCCAAGCATGAAACATATGTTCTTGACCATTAGGCCCACTACAACACATGTTCTTAATCATTGCCTCCATAAATTATTAAATTGAAACTACAACAATCTAACAGTCCTTCCAAAAGGTGCAAGTGCTCAAGCTTTCTTAATAAGTTTAGAATAAAGTTAAGAACAACCTTGTGACAATGAAGAATCTCCACTTGGTTTGGGAATAAGTTTGATAATCCCACCATCAATTTTGGCATCTCAGTTTAGTTTGCATACTAATACTGCTACAACCTTAAAACCAAACATATAACCCCTTCCATCAAACATTAATTACTACCATTAACTTGCATACTAATACCATAATATCAACACCATCAAGCCCTTCATCAAACTTCAATATAAAGCACTAGTTCCAACTAACTTATATTCTATGCACTTAAATCATTCACAAATAAAGATAGAGCTCCCAATATTCCATGGGAAGTGTAAAATGAGCACGATAGAATGACAGCAAAAGCAATAAATAAGGTGGTCGTAATAAACATCTTTGTCAAGCAAAGGTCGTCTGATAGCTGAAATCAGAATCGTAATTAAATACTAAATTCTTTAGTTCAAATCTTTACTGTACAACTCATTGATAAATTGTAATAAGAAAACTCCCATGGGAACATGAATTTTCAAGCATGGTGAACATAATTCTTCACACAGAACAGTATTTACAGATGAAGGCCAAAAATGTAAAGTAAATTGGAACGAGCAAAAGCATGAAAGAACGGATGACTTGTCAGACAAGTTTAGCAAAAAGTGTTTAGAACACCATCAGATGACAAGCCTCTCTCTTTTATGGAGAAGGCAATGCAATAGAATTTTTATGATGGTGCTGCCTGTTTCATAGGGATATGATCACAGCTTTTGGATCAATAGTTGGCAGCGCATATTTCAGCCACAATTGACATTTCCATAAAAGACATACTCTCTCAAGAATAGAGCCAAGAGAGATAACTGACTTTCCTTGCCTATTTAGAGAGGGGTAGTCTGTAATCACAGTTTGGCTCAATGGTGTATGATTCTTGATGTATTCAGTGATTAAATATAAGATGCATTTTACAGAATAAATGCACTTCTAAATATATCTATCAAGATGTGATATCTGCAAAAAAGTCCGTCATATCACAACATTCACCTCTTGATATGTTAAAATTTATGTTTAGCTTCTGAAATTGGCAAATTGCTCTTAGCAACTACTGAATTCAAACTTACGCCACAACAAATATATAGCTTCTGAAAGTGGCTAATTGACATTATAACTGGTGAACTCAAACGTATGCCACAATAAAGAGCAGGAATTAAAAACTTGGCACTGGGAGATGAAATGTCATAAATGCAATTAAGAAAACGATGAGAAAGATTGACACCCTAAAATCGCATTAAAGAATGAACAATCTTAAAACCACAGGATGCCTAAATAAAAATGGGTTTGTGACATAATAACAAAAGAATGCCATATATCTATGCCCCAGTGAACATAAAATAGGTTTACAATACAGATTCATATAATCCATAAAAATGTGGAACTTCCAACATTCATTTATGCACAAGGAAGGTGCCTTAATAAGAGATTGATATTAAGAGTTATTCAAACTAAATTTTGAAGATACTATGTATGGCCTATAAGTATTAACCAAAGTTAAAGAAAATAAGTATGAGCCAATAAGTATTAACCAGCTTGATAGTACAGCTGGTATCAGTCAAAGGTAAAGTTAATAAACTACAAAGCAAGAAAACTCATTTCCACGCCTCAACCTTTTTCTGTTCTCTTGCTGAAACAAATCAGAAAAGAAAGAGAATCAGCATACCAGTATAACCAAACAATAGGAATTCAATAATTCTGTCAAAGCAGCTAAACACAAATATAAACATACCAGCCTTCTCTTCTTCCCTTTTCTTCGCAGCATCTGCCCGTTGCTGTCTGATTAGAGTTAATCGTTCTGCACAATTTTGAAAGGAAAGTCATGCTTCATCTTCACACAAACCAAAAATTATGGAGAAGATAACATGGAATCTAGATTGCTGTATTTCAAGCAATGTACAGAACATAAAACAATCTAGCTTAAATTCAGCAATAACAACCCTGAAAGCAGTAATATATTCTAAAGAGCCACTAATAATTGTTAATAAATCTCTCAGCGCACCACAATAGATAACTCTAACAGCCTCTGTTTCTGAATCTGGTCCAATTTTAAAGAACAGTACGATACTATCATTTTTCTGGGGGGAGGTTTACTGCTTCCACTCTCCACACTGGTTTTGACACCAATTCTTTTATTCACTCCTATTAGTAAATTGTGTTTCAGATTTAAAAATGATCTGCATGCTCCTGGTAGAAAAAACGATGCGATCTGAGCAACTTGGCCAATTTAGATTAGATTATTGAAAGAGTCCCTACCCATGCTGGGCAACACTCTTCAGTCCTGATAACTGCAATTTATATATATTTTGATGCTGTCCTTGATATTGTAGGATGGTGCCAACTCCAATTTCCTTTCTTATTGTTGATAATGGGCATCTTGTCAAGTTCCGTGCATGCCAAATATCCATGCAAAGTATCTTATGTTGCAGCAGTTTCATAGACTGAATATTTGTAAAATAGCCACAGTACAAAATTCGGAAAACAAAAAATTGAGTATTTTCCAGTTGGAACATGGAATTATAAAATCCATGTTTGGTATTGGTAGACTAGCTTATTTGTTCCGTAGCTAGTGAGACTGCATGTTTGTGCGGTGCCTGTTGATAAAAAGTTCCCAAATAATCTAAGTACAACCAGCGAATCTATCAGAGTTACTGTCATAGCCAAATTCGGTGTCCGGTAACAGACAATAAAAAAACGTTGTTCTACATTAGACCCGAGCATGGTTTTATTGGGAGCGCAGCAGAATTCTCCCTGATGTTGGACACCTAAGACTGTCTTTGATTCAGAAGCACAAGTCTACTTTGACATCTAACCGGCAAGGATATGTGCATGAGGAATGCATTTATATAATAAACAGGCAAATGACCAATAACAAGCACATGTATTTCCATACCTCGCAAGACAAATTTCAAAATTTTTCTTGACTCTCAACAGCCAAAATAGATTTTGCATCTAGACATTAGCATAATTTACCCAAATCTTTCCTGGCCTGTTCTGTTTTTCCTTGTTCCTGTAATCTCATGTATCGTTCATGAGCCTTCTGTTTTTCTAACTCTTCCCTACAAAGTATAAACAGAAACTGTCAATCCAAAACTGACAAATAAGCATCATAAGAGCTCACAAAAGGAATCAAATTAAAACAATAAATTTTCAACAGAATAACTTATAAAAATTAAAGCTTTATAAAAATTACACATCAGCATGCATTGTAGATACATATTCTTTCTAAGACCTTTTGTTGAATACTTAAATATTAGTAGCTTATTCAGGTAACACAAACAGCAGCAGCTTTTCTAGGCTACTCATAAGTACAACCAGCAGATTTTTTTTTTACACATAAAAAAAAATCTCTATCCTTCAATCACTGTTATACCTTCAGCTTATAGGCACCTTAGTCACTCAAGAAGCCACAGACAATTGCTCTGTACATTAGGTGCATTTAACAGTTCTAAGCTTTAGTGACACCAAAGTACTATTTTAAGTACTTATTCATTTTACAATGCTTCTCCATCATCCCATGATTCTCCAGCCATTATCCATGTCTTCCCAATCTATTTCCTAGACTATGTGCCCATCTGTGAATCTACAGTATTTTATCACCTTCGAAGTAAATGAGCTTACTGTTAAGAACTGAGATTGAGGATGTGAAAGAGAGCCCGTGCATTGCCTACAGCTGAAGTCAAAAATGTTCTCCAGTAGCCATTTGGTGCTCTTGAAGTATTATACAGATAAGTGCATTACTCTCTTTTCTATCGCTACCTTTGTTGTGCCAAATTTTATATAGAAATTCAGATAATGGCAGGGGACTGGACCATGTTTGTAAAAATATTCCAACTAGAATTGTGCACGTATGGCTTAAAATCTGCATTAATCTCTGTTAAGAGTAGCTTAGTTAGAAAAATAGAAAGTTTCTGTTGTAGGAAAGCTCATCTAAAATTTCTGCTACGATCATGAGTTATTCAAGTATTTATGTTTCAAATTTTCTAATAGAACAATTGTGTATATGGAACCTATTGAAGCAATGTATAAGTAGATTCCTGTTATCCCTGCTAGTAATTTTATTTCTGCGTAGTTGTGTAGATTATTGAGGGTGAGCTCTTGAGTTTTATATGACCATTCTCTCGACAGAGATATAGAAAGAGTGGGCACACCACAGATGGTATCAGAGCAAAGGTTACAGAGTGCGACCACTGGGGGTAAATTGTTAGAGCTCTAGTAGCAATATTGAGGCCTTTTGGTGTTCTCCAACAACAGGTGTTTGGCAGCTGAATCTATGAGGGCATAAGTCAGGGTATGTTTCAGTTTTGTGAGTGAAGAAGGTAAAATCAAGTAGCTTAAGGACGAACAAGAATTCCATTTCTACTTCGATTTGGTCAAAGTTGACAGATAGTTAATTAATGCCAGTCATATTTCTGATTTCGATATACTATAAACCATATATATATACTTGCCCAGCCCACAACGAGATAAAAGCCCACCCCCATGTCCCTTAAGACTAACCAATTTATAAAGAATGAGATGGAATTCATGATTGACTTTGACCCTTGCCATTGTGCTTTTCTTCCTTTGTTTTTGGTAGAATTGGGATCCTCTTTCCTTGAATCTCTTTGTATGCTTATTTGTTCTTGGTCTTACCTTCTTAGACCACAATTTCCTTGCTTGCACAAATCATGATGGTAGTACTTTCACTAAACTATGTGGTCTTTCCCAACCAAAGATTAGTTAAATTCCAATTGGATGTTTGTGCGACGGTAGGCTTCATCCACTGATTGATAAGATAAGATCATTGTTGTGATTCAATTTTTAGGTTAAGAATCATTACAAGTGGTATCAGAGGACATTCTTGGGCCAAATGAATCCAATAGATGTAGATGATCATGATAGAGAATTCGAGAAATATTCAGTTATGCTCATTTTAAATTTATTGTCTCAAAAGTAAGTGGCTTTTGTCTAAAACCTAGTTCTATTTGTGGAGTTATAGTAGGTAGAATGTCGTTTAAAGAAAAATTATATTATCCTAGTGGTAAATAGTACATGAGAACGTAAAAGTTATGGTGGAAGGGGGATGGAAATCTATGTTACCCAATGGTTTAAAAAAAGATGCTACTAGATGGTGGCATTTGCTTAGCCATGACAAAATGTAAAACCTTGCAGATGAAAATTTTGAAACGATAATTTAGATAGGTGGTCTCATGCTGTGAAGAATAATAAAGAAAGCAGTAAGGGTTTATTTTCATGCACAAACTTCCCATTACAGGTTTATGGATGTATTCAACAAGAAATTGCTATTATTTCTATTAACCCTAGTAACAAGTATAATGTCGTCAATGTTAAATTGGCTAAAGGGTTGCAAATCCCCAAAAAAAAATATTCAAAGCACAAATGTTGAGGGTGTTAATGTTCAAATTCTTAAAGATTTGAAGAATACTATGGATAAATATGTATTGCAATTGGATTTTCATGCTATCAATATGGATGATGTGGATATTGTTTTGGATATCCTTGGATGGACTCAGTTGGTACTGTTAATATTAATGTACAAAACAAGTTCTTGAAGCTTTGGTATGAGAAGAAAATTATATTGTATGATATTTCTCTTATTAAACATTGTGTTAGTTTTATTGGTTTTTATCATACTAATGAGATTCTCAGTCAACGCTAATAAAGTAGCTGTTCCACTGGTGCTGCTAAGCTCAGACAGAGAAAAGAACTGTTACTTAATGGATTTTTTTGGTAACAAAAGAAGAGAAGGAAAGAAATAAGATTAATAAAACTAAACCAATCAAGCCAAAGCCTCAGCTTGCCTCAGTTCACCCCGGAAACAGCCAAGTCCAACCTTGTAAAGAAACTCCAGGCAACAGCGATTACCAAAACTTAACCACTTATAGCAAAAACCCAAGTCAGAAAAACACTAAACAAATACATACTCGAATAATCAATTACATAAAGTGTTGTATAAGCCACCAAGAGTGGTTTAAAAGGAAAAAGGACTGTCCTGCGTGCTTGCCAACAGTAGGTCACCAGTTCAAGCCAAATTGGCTGCTGCTCGTGAGTTGAACGCAGCACTATTTCTAGGCGAACTGATTGTGTACCCTGCTTGCCCGAGGAGTCAACAGTATTGTAATATTCTCCTCAGTGCACCAAAGAGGCACAAGGTTGACAGATCATATAATTACAGCATAGTTTTGCACACTCTAGCATTACCCCAAGACATTCAACAACAATACCATTAGAAAGTTACAATAAACAAAACAAACACAGTTCATAAGGCCATTACGTCATTGACACCTAACTAGTAATAGCCCACATTTCTATATAAGCACAGAATAACTATCACATTTCTATATAAGCACAGAATAACTATCACATTTCTATATTAACGTAGTTTACAAGACACAAAAATAAACTTACAGAACTGAATGGAGAAATTCCTCATGCATATTAGCAACCAAAAATTTCATAGAAAAATGGTAATAATCACAATGACAAAAAGATTAGTCTAATCTAGTATATTCAACAAAGAACAGATAGACAGATTTCATGAGATTAAGTCCTATGAACATCATTACCTCAAAAATATCAACAACAGAATAAATATTTTAATGTAGTCATAAACCGTATGAATATGAAAGATGAAGAGAGTAGCATAACAAATAAAGTATGAAGTGTCTTTACCTCTCCCGCCTTCATAACTCTGTTGTTTTCTCAATCTGCATACAATCCATGAACCCTAATAAGTAATATGTTATTTCTTTATAACTTGCATTAAGCTGTCAAATATCACTACGTACTTGATGTAAGACCCATGTGAATTGGGAAGGAGTCTAAATAATATGAAAAGAAAAGCCTACAAAATACTCAAATATTTAAACAGTTCAAAATGTAAAACTTACAGAAAACAACTGTCCATGGTCAAGATACTGAAGGTAAGTAGTAAAATAAGCAAAAGGGATATGCGTTCATTGCCAAATGATTTTATTTCTTCTATCTATACAGTAACGACATCCAGCTTCCAATTTTCAAAACTTGGGATTAAAAATTAATAAAATATCAATGCAAAAGAGAAGAAAAAAGCAAAGCAGGGAAAAGTTAAAAATTAATAGTGAAAAATATCTTGAAAGTTGAAAACTACAATATCCCTGTAATAATTCTAGAAATTGTGAAAAGGTGTGCTAGATCCAGAAATTCAGCTTCGTTGTATAATGGATAGATCGATTCATTAATATATGGCATGAAACAGTATAATGTTATCACAAGAATTATGACAAATTGAAATAATATACCTTGGGCCAGCCTATCTCCTTAGAAAAGATGGCTGTCAATCACCTAAAAGGCAGTCACCATAATTTACTGCCAAGAGGTGGCCAGTACATTTCATTTCCATCATTTAGACACTGTTTGTGAAACTGAAAAGTAAGTCAATCTGAAATAGGAACCAAAACACAGTTTAAAAAACGGTTTCCATTCAACCTTGGTCCACTTTAGTGCCTGGAGGGTTTTCCGAGAACATATTGCTATTGTGAAAAACTAGGTCACATTGCCTGGCACCATAAAGCCCAAAAGAATTGGAGTACTCAAAACATAGAGGAAGAAAGGTTGAAAGAGAAACAGGGCTTAGAATTGAGAAGAACCAGAGATGAAAAAAAAGATGATTACATCCAACCACAACATTAAAAAAGTCTATATGTTTAATGAGATCAGAAAATATACAAGTTAACAATTGATTACTCCCTGTTACGATGAGTTCAATCCAGATTCATAAAGAAGAGATGGCAAAATGTTTTGCTTAGGTGGATTGCTTCGTCCGTAAGAGAAGATGACAAGATTCTTGCCTAGGTGTGTTCCTTCTTAAGTAAGAAGAAAGGGCAAAGGATTGGCTAGGTGGAAGTAGATCAATTCCGCCTTCAAAAAAGGGAAGAACATATTGTTGTCATAGTGCCTCGGACTATAAAACCAGGGAAAAAGTAGTCAAGCATAGAGGAAGAAAGGTTGAAAGAGCTAGATGGTGTGGAATTAAAAATAAGAACCAAATGACAAAGAAGATAAAATACATTTCAGTACACCCCCTATTAGGGTGAAATCAATCCTAAGTCATCATGAAGAGATGGCAAAATTTTATGCTTGGTCGTATTCCAATAAGAAGAGATGGCAAAATGATTGCTTAGGTGGATACTGGATTTCTTGAAGAGATGGCCAAGTACTACTCAAAGGTGGAAGTAGATTATTTTTTACTTCAAAAATGGAGGATACAACAATCTAATGGACGACCAACACATGGACCAGAATCTAGAAAGATGAGTAACTAAAAAATGAAATTGGTTCTTATATTATCTTCATAATTTTTTTGATCTTTGATTGAAAGAGCGGTATTAGTTAAAAATACTAATGGGGGGTTGTTGGAGTATTAACACTCCAATGCTAAAGTCTAACTTAATAAAGTCACATCATGATTAAGTGATTTTTAATAAAAAGCCATTGGATATAAGATAACATTGGTTAAGAAAGTGGTTATGTAAAATAGGAAGCACAACTACATAAAATGTGAAATAAAAATGGATACCCCTCACTGTATGAAGATGACTCTATTGAATAAGATTTTATATATTTCACATTCTCTTGTATTTATGTATTATTTTTCTAATAACCCTGTCAATAGAGTGCAACTAAAGTTCAACTATTGAAGATATAAAGCCAAAGCAAATGCCCAATAATTTAAAAAAAAAATTGGCTTGGCTCCATCTAAGACCTCTCAAAAGACACTACCAATGAAGACCCTAATTTATATTTTGGCAAAAACATTGGGTCTTCCTTCACTAAAACTCCTCTTCTACTAACATAAAAATAGAGTTGTCAACAAAGTGCTCAATTACAAGATAATGGTTTTTTCATCAGAAGCAGGATACTATTACATATTTTATTAGAATGGAAGTTGTACAAGAAATCATCTCATTCCAATAAATCCACTCAATTTCTACACTTAACCGAGGAATTATATTCAAAATCTTTTTGGTGAGGAAAGAATCTTTATATAGGAGATGAAGACCTTGAGGATCATGCAAGCAGCAAAGGATGGCTGCCTCCTAAAAAAGTAGGAAAGGATATTGGATAGTGGATGAAGATAATTGCATATCTGACTACTGTGCAATTCTAGACCCAAATAATTTAAGGCAGCAAAAAAAAAGCATTAGGGCACAAAAAAAAATTGATGAACAAGGCTCACACAATCTAGTATTCTGAGCAGACATTCCTCCTTCTAGTAGAAATTGGACTGAAATAAGCCATTACTTGGACAATTGGTTCCTTTTGTAAGAATTGGGATAATAAGTCTCAAATAGATCCTCAAGTAATATTAGGCCCTCCCCTTTTTGGATGTTGTGGCCCATTGCAGTAAACCCTTATCCATGTGGCATGAGGTAATGCATCATAACAATGCAAGGAAGGATGAGGTTACTCAATAAAGGGATAGTCGACAGAGCACAAACAATTAATAACTTTGACAATAATTATAACAGGTAATGGTAGCACCAGGAAGCACAGGTTAAGAAATCTACATAAATCTACATAATTATCATCTGTTGAGAAAAAGAAAAAGTTGTTTGTGAGTAAGACAGAGCTTTCACAGTCTGCAAGATCTCCTTGATGGCTAATATTGTTGGATTTCATAAGGGGGTTGGGAGATAGAAAATTGTTCTAAAAACCAGGTTTGCAAAATCCCTTATTTCTCCCAAGTTTTTCAGGTCTCTGAGCTTTTGAGTTATTCTGAGTTTTTGTCAAGTTATGCAAAACCACTAAAAACCTATCTCAAACTGTACGGGGTGTGATGAAGCACCTCAAAGGCAAGGCTAAAGATAATTGGTTTGTAGCAAAATTTGGACTAGCTTTCTTTTGGCTTCCTATTGGGACACATGGATTTTGACTCACACAACAAACAAGGGTTTCTTATGGATCTGTTCTATGCATCCCTCTTCTGTCAGTTAATACTTCTTATGGTCCACCCTTTAACAATAGAAACATTGGACAAATTTGTACATGTCACCTCTAGTTGAACCAATGCTCTCTAGCCAAAATCTCCATAGAGTCCTTAAGGTTAATAAAAAGGATCTCCACACAAACTATCTTAGTGGGCTTCAAGCCATATAGCCTTATAAGGCTTAAAGCCCAATGTACAACAAAACAATCTAAAAATAGACATAAATGAAAAGAGAGACCTAAAATCTCTACACAAACAGGGACTTTAGCTAAAAGTTATTGACAAAGAATGACATCCCATTTACAGAAATTAGACAAAGATCCTTCAGCATATCCATTCCTTAATTTGAGGACATCTACAGAACATATGTGTTCAACACACTGAAATTCTAATGCCGCCAGCCTTCCAACCATGAGGCTCCCAACACTCTGATATTATATGTATTTGAGAATAGGCGTTGGAGATCAATTGCAATAGACATAATTAATTTTATTAGGAGTAATACTGAAGATAGATTATAATTGATGACTTCCTAGAAATTACCAAGAATTGATAGTAAGCACAAGTGATTACATGTGACTTTACTAATGTAATAATACTGTTTTAAAACTCTTCATCTGGATTCTGATATATGACATCATCAAAATTATATACTAGGAGCGATAGAAGCAAAATGAATTTATAGTATACATCGACAAGTATCTAGTTTATTAGAAAGCAAAAATTACAAGGACTTACATCAACATCTCGAGCTTTGATGTTCTTTGGCTCAGCAAGATTAGGATTCTCGATCTCAATAAGACCCTGAGTTCCCTTTTTTTTCTGCCATCGCAGAAAGAGCAGCGTATTAATAATTTAAGATGCAATGATAGACTGAAAATCTCACATAATTAATATCATATACATGACAAAAATTTGGACTCTGCTTGATTCATATGCATCACAAAATCTAATGTTTATAAAAAAAAATCTATTTGTGATTCATTCGAGTATTTAAAATTTCACTTGCCAAAAACAAACCACCAGTCAAAAGTCTTACTTCATTTGCTGATTCCTCACATTCTTCTAATGATTCTTGTACTTCCTCCTCTTCACTGTGCTCTTCTTCCTGTTATGACCAAGATATTCCAAAACCCTCTGGTTATCAAGACTCTGGAGTATAAACAAAATAAGGGTTTGCATGTGTCTCTTACGTGATGCTAAAAATAAAAATCTTGAAAAACTTTGTTATTATCTCGCAGATGGCTGAGGGTTCATCGTCTTGCCTGGATAAGACTAGAACATAAATTTTATTGGCTTTTAAATTATATGAATTTCATGATAAAATTCATCATTATTGTCAAGCAAGTGAATCCTATCAGTAATAGTGCTTTCTATTGATTTAAGCCATGGGATAGGTTTCTAGAAATTTTGAAGTATGTTCCCAATGTCAGTTTAACAAGTATTACATTAAGAAGATCATGCTGACTAGGTTGATTTCAAAGTAGCACTAGTAAGTACTCAATATTGTTTGGAAAAGAAACAAAACAGAACCAAGAAAAATGATACTTATTATATTCTTCACGCAACAACCATATTACTATTTCTGAAAAAGTCAGAGCTACCTTTACTCTGATTTTTTCCATTTCGACTCAAAACTTCTGATGTATTTAAATCAATTTACCCTTTGTGTACTACAACAGAGCCAAAGTCCCAAGAGTTACACAGTTGTAAAGCTTAAAAACTGTGTTTTTACAATATTAGCTAGAAAAATATTAAACCTGCATAAAAGATTTTGTGCATACTGTGATTACAGACATACATCATGCAGTATATTATAAACACTTGGCATCTGCATCATCACAGAAGTTACAGCAACATAGAGGCCCAATATAACCCCATCCCCAAGTACAACTACCCATAGTCCTAGGACTGCAATAGAGATGTGGATCAAAATGAAGTGAAAATATACTCATAAATGCCAGTTGCAAAGAACTATCATTAAAGGCCCCATGATTTTTTCCGCTAAGCATATATTTACAGCAATTATTAGAAGGGAGGCAGCGGAAACATATCGAAATAAGAACTTGAGCCAATATCTAAAATGGTAGTGATGAAAATTGCAAGCCTTCACGACAGGAAACAGCATATATCCAGATCACTACTTGAAGTTGAAGCATGCTATACATATGCACAATAAATAACGTGTAGTGATAAGGATCTGAAAATTGATTGAAACTCCATCCAGACTCATGATGTGACACGATGAAAATTCATAAAGGCATGAATAGAAGCTATTTCATTTATGATTGCATAATCTCTCACGAGGATTATTCAGCAGAATGAAGAATGAAGAACAACAGATCAAATATTCAGCAGGATCTCACCGAGGGTATTCCTATCTTTGCGTACTCAAGTTCTGAAGGGCTTGATGCAAATCAAAGTCATACGGGTACTAAGGCTTTGAGGAACTTTCTACCCAGTCTGCATACAACATTAGTGTGGGGGACAAAAAGTGGAAAGATCTGGCAAAGTGAATACAACCAGAGGTCTTGTCATAAGTGTCCATACTAGGCGCACATCTAGGAATAAAAGATCTATGGTTGTAAATGAAGGTAGAGGGGAATCAGAGGGGTCTATGGGAGGGTTTGATGGCAGAGTTAATTCTTGTCTGGTTCCTGATCTTTTATCTCCAGTAAAGTCCCTTGGTATTCACATCTCAGGAAGTGCAGTATCAGAAGGATTGGAGCAGGGAAGATTTAGTCTTGAAATGGAGGAGGTTGTGCAAGTTTATTGTTTCGTAGATAGTGGCTTAGACTTGCATGCTCGGTGTCTACATAATCCTGAAGGAAGGTGAAGCAAGCTTGAAAGGTTGTGAAGCAGAGGCATTCAAGGATGATAATGATGTTAGGGGAGGACTTGAGAGTGGAGTAGGAATTGGAATATTCTGGAAACCATTGATAGGAAAAGTACATGGTTAGTAAATTTCAGAACGGTCCCTAAATGCCTGGATACAGAAGGTATGGGCTCCTTTATTAGGGTATGACCTACCTTTCTTTTGTTAACAAGAGGCTGGGTGGGCCCAATGGTTAAGAGCTTATGTTATCTCCGAGGAGGTCACAGGTTCAAAACCGGCGGGGGGTAGGGATGCCTATTTAGCCCGTTGTGACGAGACTCGAAGGGTAGGCGACCCCTGGGATAGGTGCCCACCTATAGGTATTTCCTGGGATGTGGTACCGGGACGTCTCGGCCCCTGCTTAGTCACAAGTTTCTGGTATATCTGGCTTGCGGGCGGTTGGATATACTCTTGGCTGTTGCCATGGCTTAAAAAAAAAGTTTTGCCATGGGGTGTGGATGAATTGTTTTTGGAACTTAGCTCATTCAGAAATCTCCCAACCTTAACGGGCAAGTAAACAGGAGTCAATTATTTTCATCAAGAATCAATTGTAGCCTGTAGGGTGTTGCCCTACCTTAAAGGATTTTTTATGAATAAAGAACTAAGCATTTCCGATAGCTTGTGTGTGATTGCATATTCAGAACTAAGGTACTTAACACATTATCTGCAATGTTAGCTTCTTTCATGAAGGATAAAAGCCATGGTCCAGAAAATTGGACTGTCAAGTTTTTTATAGGTTTTAATGATCTTGCGGAGGAAGATTTGATGAGGGTTTTGGAAGAGATCCCATGAGACTTTTGATGAATTTAGGTTTATTTCACTAGAGGCCAGATTCATAAAGCAATACGGTCTGCACACAATAACAATGGCTTTTACATAGTTTTTGAATTCCTGTGGCTTTTACACTAAGTTGCCAGGAAACTCGGGGACGGGGACGGGGACTGAGACGCCACTTATCATGATTCATCGTTCATGATAGATGTCCAATCACAATGTCATACACCTACAGGCAACAAGTCTACATCCAAAATTCAAAATGCAAAAAACATTAAACAATGAATAGCTTAACCACACAAATTGTATCCTGTTTGAGCTTCAACTCTTGAGCATGTTGCATTATAAAGTCACCAGTTTTGAATACAGGATGTAAAAAAAGGGATTATTGTTTATGAATTAAGCTTTTTAGATTTAAATTGCCAGACTGGCTCATGTCTTTCACATTTTAACTGTTTCTTTTGGTTGAAGTTGATTTGTCATTGTCATTTAATTGAATATGTGCATGTTTGTATTATGTAATACCCCAACGTGTTGGGATATCCTGTATTGTGAACATCTGAAAATCGTTTTCTGGCATCAGTGATTAGTGGTTGAACTTTGATATCAATTTAAACGATTAAAAGTAAATGTGCAAAAAATTAGAGACATTTGCTCTCTAATTATATTGGAAGTTCAGATTGTTCTATTTGGGCTGTAGCTGACACACAATGGTCATGGTCGTATCATTGTTTGGAATCATTCATTAGTGGTTGAAGTTTGACATCAATTTACAAGGAAAAAATGTGCAAAAGATTAGAGAGAATTGATCTCTAATCAAATTTAAAAATATTTTTGCAGCTTCTCCTCTCTTTGCCGTCACAGGCTTCAACTGAAGACAAAGTGTGCATTGGGAGAGTGGAAAGGCCTGCAGGGTGTTAAGAGGGTCAGGGGACCCATGCCTGCCCCATCCCTCTTCATAAAAGGAAAGGTCCCTAAAGTCCCCAAGTTTCCTGTTTTTTGTCAAAAGGTTTCCGGTACTCGGGGACTTTGATGGGGACTTCAGGGAAGGTCTGTGAGGTCCCTGACCCGGTTTCGGAGACTTGGGGACGGTACCCAGGACGGGGTTGTGAACCCAGCCCCTAGGGATGGGTACCCCTGCAACACAAAGTTTTACTTACATAGTTTTTGCATTCCTGTGGTTAAATAGATTATGAGTTGTATCCAATCAGTTTCTTCTAAAATTCAAGCACACTAGAGGACTGAGACAAGGCTGTTCTCTATCTCCTTTACTTGTCTTACTAGTTGAAGGTTTGAGTAGAGCTATCATGCATGCAAAAAGACCAGGAATCGTTTCAGGTATCAAAATTGGCAGGGCAGTATGTTTAACTCATCTATTGTTTGTTAATGATGTCTTGCTTGTGGAAGGAACACTAGAAAATTGCAAGATATTCTGGGAGTTCATAGTATTGCTTCAGGAATAGAAATAAATATTCAAAATTCCGCTATATGTTTCAATGGCTTGGAGCAAGAGTCTGAAGACATGTTGATGAGGTTTTTCCCTTGCAAATAATTCAATTTCATGATTAATTCAAAATATCCAGCATTTCTTTTAAAGCCAAACGGGTATGGAAAAAAGGAATGGGGATGTTCTCAGGAAAGGATCTAATGCAGAATTCATAATTGGTGTAAGAGATGGTTGTCTAGACTCTAGAGGGGGTAGATTGACCTTAGCGAAATCAGCTTTGGAAGCTATTAAAGTGTTTTGGCACACTCTGCCTTCATTCCAAATGGTGTCTTAGAGAAAATCAGGAAAACATGTTCTAAATTTATTTAGGGTGGGGATGAATGAACATACACATACACAAGATGCAATACCATACAACATGAACATGCATAAGATGCAATACAATACATATACTTAAGTTTCTGATAAAATGAAAATTATGCAAAAAAAATTTCAAGTTTGAATGAAATAGAATGTAGTCCATCTTACCTGCCTAAAGCCACGAGGTTTGGCAGAAGTCCCGGCAACTGTACATGTAAGCAGATAGTATAAAGATCCGGTTATCAAAGAAGTCTTCCAGATAAGAAATATAATAATTTAAAAAGTTCATAGCCTAATCAATGATCTTTACTATACTAGTAGTCAATATAATTGATAACCTAAGTTTTATAGATCTGGAATACATGTGTTACCCACCTATTTGCATGGGTATCCAAGGGGTGAATTTTTAGGCCATTTTCAGGACACCAGAATTCGGAGGTGATTTTAGTGTACAAGGAAAGTGTTGATGTTTGAAGCTATGTGAGGTATCCTCACTAGCTAAGTCGGCCCAGAAAGAAATTAAATAAACAATTCATATTGCCTAAAGACAAGTCAGACCTGGTTGAGGAAACAAGTCCGGCCCACCAGTTGAAGAAGTCAACACAAGATTAGTATAAATAAAGGTGAAGGCTGTGAAGCGACGTTCATTTCTCACTCAAGAAAGGAAGAAGTTCGCTCAAGGGTTGAAGAAGACTGTTTTCTGGGATTACATCTTTGGTTTATTCTTCTATGCAATCTCTCTCGAGTCTCTTGTTATAGATCACTATTATATCTAATTGTACTAGAATTTTGGACTGTAATCTCTGAGTACGAAAAGGTTGCTGGGTTTTCTCCCTAGAAGGGTTTCCCAAAATAAATTCTTTGAGTTCTTGTGTTTCTGTGCATGGTTATTCTTTCAGTGATCATTGCAATTAAAGTTGAAAGAGATGAAAATTATATTGGTATCTTAAAATTCTAACAGAAATAACCAAAACTCAGACCTTGACATGAAAGACGAATTCTCGGCCAGTTTTGTAGACTGAACCAGCTTTCTGTGCACAGTTGCAGAAGCAAGCCAGCTTGTTGCAGAGGTTTTGGGCACTTTTGCACAAGTCTGGGTATGAAAACAGACTCAATCACTATCATTGCAACACACGCATGCCTGAGACAGAAAGGATAACTGGTAGGCCTTCATGGTGAAGAGGTCACAAATGGGAGGTCAAGAGTCAATTAATCAATCTTTAACCAAAGGATGCAGACCAAAGTATGGAGTGGTAATGGATGAGGTGGAGATGGCCAAAGATGGACCCAAAGACAGGGAAAAAGAGCTTGCAAGCACCAAGAATCACCTTGCTCAATGTTACATAAGTAAATCAAGAATTTACTACCATCGTCAACCTGCATATGATGCATCAAATGTGGCAACAGTAACATGTCATTTAGTACATCATCACATAATATACCAGCATGGCATGGCATGGCGTAGCAGTAGAAACCTATGTTGCAAATACCATGTTGGGGAATACATTGTCTAAGGTCTAGAAAGAAACTTGTGAGAAATATCGAGAATTATCAAAAAAATTGGCAAAAATAAACTTAGACCTGAAGAATTATGAAAATATCGAACAAATCGTCAACACAAAAAACTCAAGAGAAATCGAAGTTAGTTGCAACACTGGTAGAACTAGAAACATGGCATATATCTCATGATCATCATATCATCTAATAAAAGGAGACCCAAGAGCAACAAAATGAACCTCAATACTCTAGAATGCATGGTCATCAAAAGCAAATACAAGTCTAAAAAAGTATGCCTGTAGGATGTAGCATAACAGGCACCTTGCATGCAAAAAACCCCACTACAAATCTACCAGTGCATATTGATGCAAAAGAAGTTCTCAATGTTGCAAGCCCATTTGGAAGTGAAGGCAACTTCAGAGCAGGCTACCTATTCTAATCACTCAACACTAGACTCTTTTTTGGGGGGATGGAGGGTTTTCTCACAAGGTTTTCACTCTTTCCTCACTTCTATAAAATATTCTTTTGTACTTAGGTACCTAACATGGCTACATATTGTTAGGACCCAATTTTTTCCATCATACTCAACTAAGTTAGGCTCAAGGGGGGGTGTTAGTGTGCGTGCACTTTCGTTGGCTCACTTGAGCCTCTTTTCCTTGATTTTAAGAGTAAATGCACCCTCCATTGTTTTAGGGATGAAGGTGCCATCCTCCTATTTCTAAGGATTAGTGCGCCTTCCTTAGGAATGGACATCCAATTGACTCTATCAATGGACCTCTCTTGCATGTTATGGATCAGTTAATTGACATGGCTCATATATGTCAAGTTAACTCGCCTCACTCAACAGTTGTGAGCTAGTTGACACCACTTGGCTAGTTTAAGCTTGGTTAACTCCTTCATGAAAGATATGCATGCAAGGGCACATTCACTCAATTCTTGCACTCAATTAAGTCTAGCTAAGGCAAATTTACCATGGGCCAAACATTTTTCTCTTGTATTCTACTGCATTTTGTATTGTAACTCTCATCCTTGATGAGCACCCTTTTATAGGTTAATAAAGGACCCTTTTATAGGCTAATAAAGGGCACATTCACTCAAGTCTTGCACTCAATTAAGCCTAGCTAAGGCAAATTTGCCTTGGGCCACGCATTCTTCTTGTGTGCATTTTGTATTGTAACTCTCATCTTTGATGAGCATTCTTTTATAGGTTAATGAGGGCTATGTTACTCTAATTCTTTTGTCTCTTCTATCATTTGCTTTTTGTACTACTGCTCCAATTAGCATCTAGATCGTTCAAAATCTCACAATATGATGTTTTGAAAAAGCTTAATATTATTTATTTGGGCATAATTGCCCCTTTGAGAGAAAACAAGAATTAATTCTAGGAGATGCTAAGACAAAGTTAAATGTAGATTAACTACTTACTCTATAATGAATGGAATATGCCATTTATGTTTAGTTGACATAATTATGGAAATGTGTTATGAGAGGTGCATTTTCATTCATTATTATAACTGAATCAAGAGCTTGAATCTATAATGTGTTGTACAGGGCAAACTTTTTATCTAGATTTTGCATATAAAGAATAAAAGCTTGTTTCATTTTGTCTAGTGGAATGCTTCTTTTTGTAAATGGTCTTATGTTGTTTTATTGACTGCCAAACTCCATTATAGTAATTAAGAGAAAAGGTTTCTTTTTGTAAATGTTCTTTTAAGTTGTTTTATTGACTGCCAACTTGAGCATCTCATCTACTCGTGTAAATTTGGCCATGTGTTACAAATGAGGGGCTTCATATATTAGTTTAATTCAGAAGTAGAAGTCCTAAATGGGCAAGCCAACAATAAAAAATGCCTTCTTTCTCAAGATCAAGTTTGATGAAGCATGCTGTAAAATAGAATGTGTTTCCAAGCTTGTGACGATGAGAGAGCTCTCCTTACTGTTTAAAAGCACTTGAAAATTCAACGCTCAAGATTTTAAATATCATCCCAAAAAGCCTGAAAAAATTGGCGCTCTTGCGGATAGGCAATAACCTCTATACAAAAGTGGTCAAGAAATAGTATTTATTACTGTTTTATTGTTACTTATTTAGATTCGATTAGGAGTTAGCTTCTAAATTACTGTTCCCTTTGCAGGGAATATGCAATTCCATTATAGCTATTAGTGTATGATGTACTCTCAGGCCCCATTTACTTGCTTCTGTCATTCGTGGACAGTAATGGAGGGAATATGCAATTCCATTATAGCTATTAGTATATGATGTACTCTCAGGCCCCATTTACTTGCTTCTGTCATTAGTGGACAGTAATAAAAATTCCGATTTCTATATACATCTAATGGCATCCCCCTTCTCAAGTTCGAAGGACAGCTTCTTTGAAGCTGTACATTGGTTTATCATGAAAGATTAGTGAAGAAAAATAAAAATCACCTTTACAGCAATCTTTGGACTATATGAAGGGAAGGTTTGAATCGGATTTTCAGCGAGTGAGAATCAAATGTCATTATCTGCTATTCAGATGCATATGCTTGCTTGATGTAGTGGCTCTCCTTGTTTTGGGTGATGGTTAGTATTCAATGTGTCGTGGAGTTGGATTAATTCTTTAACTTTGAGAGTATGGTAGGTTCATTATTAAGGTTGTACTTTTATGTGAAAATATGAAAATTCCATCGTATTAGACATATGTTATTATTTAGTAATTTAATATATTTTAAATTATAAAATAAAAATAAAAATTTGTAAAAACTATAAAATTTCAAATAAATAAAATGATAAATAGGTAGTAAAAAATAATGGATGAGTAAAAGAATTATTTTATTTTATTTTATTTTTAAAGTAAAAATAAAATAAAGTATGGTGGTGGGTATTTTATGATTCCAAAGGGAATGAAAAAGTTACATACTTGTGGGATGAAGGGTTGCTTCTTGTAGGATGAAGGCTTGTTTTTAACAATGAAATAGAGACATGTGTTCTACATCAAGGATGGTTGGTCCTTCAACCTAAAGGATTTTTAGGGATTTGCTTATAATAGTGAATTTAGTTCCAAAAAAAATTATATATATATATATATATATATATATATAAAAGGAGGAGTAAGATTGAGCAAATAATCCAAAGTATTATTTGGCAATTTTCATACAAGAGGCAAGGATTTTTCACATTAATCGTTGCAATAACAAGAAAGTCGATCAAATGGAAAACAAAGTCACTTACCTGGACAAAGGGGTTATCATCAACAACCAAGATCCTTCGAGCGTCAATTGGGTTTCATAACCATCTCTCATGGCAAAAATCAAAGGTGCAAAGGAACTTACGTCTAAAGAACCGCCCTTAAAAATCAATCTAGAAGCCAACTCGGATTCTAGCAAGCATGAAGGACATGCAAATCTATTTCACTTACGCGAGGGAGCACTCATGTCACATAGCATATTTGATCCTTAAGCTTGTAGATAGATACATTCAGTATAGGGTTTTAAATCCCACATGAGGAATGGCGATGATTAGGGGAAGCTATGACATTTACTGCTCTTGCTCTCAGAAAGGCGATTGGCATCTTCAATAGGCACACAGGGGTTTTATGGTTAGTGGTAAGCTTTACTTCTCCTTTCAGTTTACCCACCTGTGTTTCAAATTTCCCTTGCTTGGAATTAATGGTTATGTTTCTAGGCACTTATGCATATCATGGGTCAAACTCAATTTGTTAAATTATGTTTAAATTCGTGTCCTTGGTGTTTGTTATTTGGAGGAAGTTGAACCAATTCTAGACTAGGTTGTTTTTTGCGATGCCAAAGAGGTAGATTGGGAATTGTTTTGGGCGATGAATGGTCTATTAATGTTGATGTAATTGTAACTTCGAAATGTATTTACTTGTATTTCTTATCTATTGTAACCCGATGTTTATTCCGGGATGTACCTGTGTCATGTCATGCCCTGATGTTCCTATCGGGAGGATCTATATTGTAAACAAGTCATGTCAAGTCATTATGGGTAACCCTCCTATTGTCCAAGGGTTAAAGTCCCCGCAGTTCTGGGGCACTGGGGTTATTAGACTCTCCTAAAGAGGTCGGCCCTAGTAGGGTTTTAGTCATGTCGGGATTAGTATAAATAGAGAGTTGGACTCTCTATTTAGAACACATCTCACACACACTCAAGTGTAGCGCATAGTTGAGGAAGGAGAAGACACTGGGGCTAGATAGAAAGAAGGTTACTGCTGTCGGGAGATCACTTACTGTTTTTGGGTTTTACTTTGGTGTTGATTCTATCTCCGAGGAAGTTGTGGGGTTTTCTCCATTTATGGTTTCCCCAAGGAAAAACACTGTGTTCATTGTCTCTTGTGTTTGATTGCTGTGCTTGTTGTTCTCTTAGTTAAATATCCTAATGTTATGCTAAGCTTAATGTTAAAAATCTAACATGGTATCAGAGCTAACCTGAGAAGAAGACACTGTGCAGCTGCGGGAACTAGGGCTTCCTACTTTGTGGATCTCTATCCACAGATTTTCAGCAAAAGAAGGTTGGAATAACTCTCCTCCCTAGGGCGCATCTTTCTGTCGAAGCAGAATCCAATTCTGAGGTTTTTTCAGTTTTGGACCCGACACTAATGTCGAAAATTAGGGCTTTTCATAGAAGAGGAATTTTTTAGTGAGCCTAGGCATGAATTGATCTCCTCCCTAAAATCGAAGTTAGGGATAAAATTCAAAGTAATTGGTTGGACATAACTCCGAAAAAGAAAAACCCTAATTTGTGTTAGAATAATCAACCCATAGTTAGCTACCTTAGACATTAATTAATCCATTTTTGTCTTGTTTTCTTAGTTTCCATGTTCCACCTTATGCAAGTTGTCATCTACACATCCATAGTGGTCAAACTTGCCAATTTTGAGTCATGGAGCACTTGGGAAACCTCCTGGAATCAAATCTGCTTTATTCCTGGCCTCCCTAGCGCATGTTTTCTTTTTCTGCTTTATTGCCTGCTTTTTCAGTGTTTTAAGGCAATGGGGAAAGTTTGACTAAGTGAAGTTAACTTGTTTTTTGTCCTCCACATCCTCCACTCTTTTCTCCTATGAAAAGCATGTATGAGTTGTCCTTCCATTACCTTTTAGCTTGCCTAATTGATTTTGCCAATTCGTGACCTCCTTGACAGTTTTGGAAACTGCTTTATGCACCTATGGGGGATTTGCTTAGATTTAGTAAGCCTGCTTTTGACTAGATTCGAATGGCAACTTCATGCATTCGAATCCCTCATGTAATTATTTATTGTGGTAGCCTATGACTTCACAGGGTTGGCTATTGTACACTTATTCAATACAGTTTAGTGTTCAGCTCCATATTCAGTTTCTTTTGTGAGTAATTTTGCATGTGTAATTGGCAATTGATGTGAGTGTAATTGTTCTAACACTGGGTTCAATTTCCACATGGTATCAGAGCCTTTGTAGATCTATTTCTCTCCTTCCAATTTGTTTTGTAGGTTCGACATCATTGACTGGGAGCATTCTACTGCCTGCCGGGACAATTTCTGAGCTATGGATCAATCTCAAAAGATCATCCTGACTCCATTTAACTTCTTTGAATGGAAAGCAGAGATGGAGATACTATTGAGAGCAAAAGGCCTCTACAAAGTGACTATGGCAACAGAAGTAGAGCCCAATGTAGCTACAGAGAAGATAAAATGGCACAACAGGAGGGATGAGGCCTATGGTCTCCTGACAGGATTCAAGGAATCCTTTGTGAAACTGTCAGAACATGAATCACCTCACAAGGTGAAGCTAGGAGATGACTACCAGTATCCAATAAAAGGTAGTGGGGAATCCTCCTATAAACTAGACTCTGGAAAGTCTATGACAATGAAGGAAGTATTGTTTGTGCCAGGACTCAAGAAAAACCTTCTCTCCATATCTGCATTAGATGCAAAAGGAATGAGGGTTGCATTCATAGATGGTTAAGTCATCATGTGGCCAAAAGGAAAGACCATCGATGATGCAGTAGTGATTGGAGAACAAGAAGGAGGTTTGTACAAATTAAAGGGCAATCCAGAACAAGCATTGGTCCATGACACAATAGAGCCAAATGAACTTTGGCATAGAAGGCTTGCACATGTGCATTACAGAGCACTGCCTATTGCAATCAAAGTTGTTGAAGGTATTCCAGAAATCCAAGCAAAACATGATGGGGTCTACAAAGGATGTGCGAAAGAAAAGAATACAAAGAAGACATTTCCAAGCAGCGAAAGCAAAGCCAAATAAATCTTGGAAATCATCCACTCCGATGTATGCAGTCCTATGTCATCAAGCTCACTAAGCGGGTATGCATATTATGTTTCTTTTATTGATGACTTTTCTAGGAAGACATGGGTTTACTTCATGAAGAACAAAGACGAAGTATTCAACAAGTTCAAGGAATTCAAAGCCTTGATCGAGAATCACACTAAAAAGAAGATCAAGACCTTTCGATCAGACAATGGCGGAGAATTCACTTCAAATGAATTCAAAGAGCTATGCAAAGACTCAGGGATTAAGAGGGAGTTGTCCACTCCTTATAATCCACAACAGAATGGGGTTGCAGAAAGAAGGAATAGAACTATCATGGAAGCTGCAAGAGCAATGCTTCATGATCAATATCTTCCTATGCATCTCTGGGCGGAAGCCGCCAGAACAGCGGTGTATGTACAGAACCGTACTCCACATAGAGTACTCGAGAGCAAGACTCCCGAAGAAGTCTTCTCCTGCAAGAGACCAGAAGTCAGGCATCTCAGAATATTTGGCTGTCCTATGTATATACACATTCCAAGAGAGAAGTGAACAAAATTAGATCCTTCAGGTAAGAAGGGTATATTTGTGGGATATTCTAAAAACTTGAAGGCTTACAGAATATACTTCCCAGGATTCAATAAGATTGATATCAGTAGCGATGTGACATTTGATGAAGACATAGCTTACAACAAATCTAGAAATAAACCTATTGCAGAATTTGAAGAAGCAGAAGCACCCAGGATTCATGACACAACCATGAATGAAGAAGCTCAAGAAGAAGATCGAGAATTTGAAGAACCGCAAAGACCTGTAGATCCACCTCAAGAAAAGAATCCTCACAAGAGGAAACATGCTTTGGTACGAGAAGTTATTCAAGGTGCGGAAATATATGGGGCTCCAGAAGAGAATCACAGAGAAAGAAAGAGGACCAGATCCTGCACTGGGTATGTAGCATTACTATGTGATTTCATTGATAAAGAACCTTCCAATTATGAAGAAGCGGCCGAATGGAAAGAATGGAAGGATGCTATTATCGAAGAGTATCAATCGATCATGAAAAATGATGTTTGGGATGTTGTCCCAAGACCAGAAGGGAAATCAGTTGTAACTTCCAAATGGATCTACAAGATCAAGCATGATGCAGATGGTAGTATAGAGAAATATAAGGCAAGATTTGTTGCTGGTGGTTTCTCCCAGAAAGAAGGTATAGACTATGAAGAAACCTTTGCACCTGTAGCTAGACACACTTCCATCAGATTGGTACTTGCTCTGGCTGCAGTGATGAAATGGAAGATACACCAAATGGATGTCAAGACTGCTTTCTTGAATGGTGTAGTGGAAGAGGAAGTGTACGTGGAGTAACCACTCAGTTTTGAGACACATGATAGAGAATCTCATGTATGCAGATTAAAGAAAGCCCTGTATGGTTTGAAACAGGCACCCAGGACTTGGTACGGTAGAATTGATATCTTTCTATCCAGTTTAGGCTTTACTAAGAGTAAAGCAGATTCCAACCTTTACTACAAGGTTGAAGATGGCAACCTAGTGATGCTCCTATTGTATGTAGATGATCTGTTTGTGACAGGTATGGATGGGTTGATTGCTGATATGAAGAGGAAGCTTGCTGTCGAGTTCGAAATGATGGACTTGGGTATGATGCATTATTTTCTAGGCATGGAGGTGTGGCAGAATGCAGATGGGATTTCCCTGGGACAAGGGAAATATACAGTAGAGATCCTGAAGAGGTTTGGGATGATGGACTGCAAGGCTATGGCCACACCTATGGCATCGAACCAAAAGCCATTGAGTGATGATTCATCAAAGACAGTTGATGCTATGATGTATCCTCAGATGTTTGGGTCTTTAATGTACCTGACAAACACGAGACCAGATATTTGATTTGTTGTGAACACCTTGAGCCAGTTCCTGACAGATCCGAGACATGTTCACTTGATTGCTGCAAAGCATATTCTGAGGTACCTGAGGGGTACAGTTGATTATGGGCTCAAGTATGAATCAAATCAAAAGATTAACCTGGAGGGTGATGTTGATTCATATTGGGCAGGCAGTGCCATTGATAGGAAGAGCACTTCAGGGTGTTGCTTCAGTATGGGATCAGGTGTGATCTCTTGGTTTAGCAGGAAGCAATC